>JAREIS010000012.1:0-207500 GCA_030060385.1 Muscicapa striata striata
GCTGCGCTGGGCGGCGGGGCGGCCATGTTGGCCGGAGGTGTGTTAGTGGGTCAGGGCCGGGCCGGGGGACGCAGGGGGGACGCGGGCCCCGCGCGGGGCCGTGGCTGCGGGGCCTGCCCGCGGTGCCCGTCCCTCCGCAGCGCTCTGCCTCAGGGGGCCGTCCCACCTGAGCGTCGGGACCGGCCCGGGGCGGTGCCCGCTCAGGGGGTCCCGTTCCTCGCTCTGAGGGGAGCACGGGCCGCGTTCCCGTGTCCTGCTCCTGGCCCGTCCCCGCAGATTTGGGTTATAAAGCATCCGCGAGTTCCCCGAGCCGCCCGCGGGTCTCAGCGTGTCCCCACACAGGTGTGGAACATCTCCGTGTCTGCTCTAGGCTCACGCAGGTTCCTAGCCGGGACCACCTTGATGAAAACCCCTCGTGTCACCGAGGACTCAAACCCAAGCTTTATTATTTCCCTTTTATCCCTCGGGTCCCCACCCTGCGCGTTATTCCCCACCCGCGGCATCGCTGCCGTGCCCTCCCCTCGTCCCCGCAGCCCACGGCATTTCTGAGGGCACCGATGGATGGGATCCGGTGTCCGGGATAATTCCGCTCTCACACCCGCTATAAAACACACGGCTTTAACACTCGCCATAGAGCACACGGCTTTATAAAACACACCGCTTTATTCAGCCCGTGCAACAGGCTGAGCGCTCAGCGCTGCCGGCTCAAATGTGCGATTCTCACTTAAAGCGATCGGGATCTTTCTGTTGCTGCCACTCGAGGGGTAACTTGTTGAAATCATGCTCCACGTAACAGGCAGAACAGAGTCAGAGTCTCATATTGCCTTTTAAATACTTGTAAGTATTTTAAAGATTGTGTTTAAAAGGCCTCTAAGGTCGCTTCTGAGCATCCTTGTGGGGAAGGTTAATTATAATTATTATTGAATGTGTTTTCATAGTAAAAAATACAGAAGGGCAGATGTGGGTGCTTTAGAAATGTGGTCGATTTTTGTTGTTGGCTGCCTAAATGCGAGGTCAGAATTTCTATGGAAAATAAATCGTAGAATCCCAGAATGGTTTATGTTGGAAGGGGCCTTAAAGGTTGTTGAATTTCAACCCCCTGCCATGGGCAGGGACACCCTCCACTATCCCAGGCTGCTCCAAGCCCCATCCAGCCTGGCTTTTGACACTTCCAGGCATCCAGGGGAAGCCACAGCTTCTCTGGGTGTGATAGTTCTGCAAGAAACCTTTTCTGCTAAAATAATCTCGATGAGATTCCTTTTGAAATGCGTAAATAACAGCAGCTCAGAGACCTCAGACATGCCCACAGCCAGTAGTTCACCAGAGCTACAAAGGAATTATTCTGTGTTTGATGGGAATATTCCCTGATACAAGCGATCTGCAGCAGAGGCATCAGGTCCCTGAGCATCCTCAGGTGGTTTTTAAATAATGAGAGAGGCAAACAGCCTTGTGAAGCACAGAGATTGAAGTGAGCATTAGCAGGAATTAATTTGGAATTAATTTGGAACAGACAGAAGCTTTTGTCCCACTAATAGACTGATAGTGTGGGATAAATAAGGGAACCCATGGGTTTAGATTTCATGGCCTGCATGTCCATGGTCTGTGATTTGGGAAGTTTAATTCAATGTTTTAACATCAAACCTGGATAAGGAGATTTGGCACTGCAGAAGAAGTGCTTGAGAGTCAACATTGGCATGAAAGTTAAACCAAAATTTTTGTGAAAATTGTAAACATAAGGTTTAGACCTTGCTATAATAATTTCCCTGTTTTAGTTTTTTTTTTTTTTTTTTTTTTTTTTTAATACTTCTGGTTTTAAACTCTTAAGCCACTTTTTTTTTAAACTTATAGGACAATTTTGACTGATGCATTTTTCTAATTTGCTGCTGGCTTTGAAGTGTTTGGGACAGATGCCCCATTTCTAACAGGAGTATAACAATTGTAATTTCACAGTATGAAGACTAGACCAGACTGTGCCCTTGATCATAAGACTTGGGTTGCTTTTTGTTTTTTCCTGGAAACTACAGAATTAATTTTTCTCTTACTCTGAAAGACTCTGCCAGAAAAAATATAGGAACAGCCCTCCTGTCAGGATGTAGAATATTGCTGGAGATTGGAAACTGAATTGTTATTTAGTTTCACTTTTGTTTTGTGCCATTGCTTTCACCCCACTCTGCTTCAGGTGAAATCTACAATTTAAAAAAAATGTAAATGTTAGTTTTACTACCAATTCTCCTATGCAAACAACTCTCCTAACTCTGCAGTGTTGTTTTAATAAAGGTTTATGCTATGAATATTATAAATGTAACAATTTGTTTTAAATTAAAGTCTGTTAATGTAGTTCTAATAAGTTTAACATGCTGCACATCCCACTCTTAGCACTAAAATAAGAATAAAATCTCAGTCTTTGTTCCAGAACATAGAGAAGAGTGCTTCTAGTAGGAACATATTAATCTGGGCATAGTTGTTACAAAATATGTTGATGCAGAATGTTTGTTAAATTAATAACTTAGCACTTTTTTTTTTTTTTTTTGTGCTTCTGACTGTTGCTTGATGGTCAATATCAATGCAGGCTGGGATATAAACACAGGCTGGGGATGCACAGATGGAGCAGCCCTGGGAGAAGGATTTGGGGTGCTGGTGGCCAAGAGCTGGACCTGCCTTGGTCCCCAGGAGCCCCCCATGCCCTGGGCTGATCCCCAGTGGGCAGCAGGAGAGGGGTTGGGATTGTGTCCCTGTGCTCAGGTGAGACCCCACCTGCAGAGCTGCCCCAGCACAGCAAGGAGCTGGAGCTGTGCAGAGCCCAGGGGAGGCTCCAGGATGGGCAGAGGGATGGAGCAGCTCTGCTGGGAGAGCTGGGATTGTTCACCTGGACAGGAGAAGCTTTGGGGTGACACAGCTGTGACCTCAGTGCCTGAAGGAGCTGCAGGAAAGATGGAGAGAGAATTTTACCAAGGATGGAGTGACAGGACACAGGGAATGGTTTCACAGTGACAGAGGGCAGGGTTAGATGGGATGTTGGGAAGGAATTGTTCCCTGTGATGGTGCTGAGGCCTGGCACAGGATGCCCAGAGCAGCTGTGGCTGCCCCTGGATCCCTGGAAATGTCCAAGCCAGGTTGGATGGGGCTTGGATCAACCTGGGACAGTGGAAGGTGTCCTGCCCTTGGCAGAGGAGTGGAACCAGATGATCTTTAAGCTTCATTCCAGCCCAAACCATTCTGTGACTCTGTGATTCCATCAGTTTCTGTTTGCTGACACAGCTGGAACACCCCCAGAGCTGGGAATTGGTGTTGGCATGGGGGGTCCATCCGTGAGTTCTGTGTTTTGTGGTGGCTCCTGGGCTCTGCTGCCTGAGGTGGTGTGTGTGTGATTGCAGACCAGAGCTTCTCTTCAGAGGTATCACTTCCAGGTCTTGAAGTCTGTCTGCTGTGGGCGAGTAGGATTGGGAAAATAACACTGGAGGGGGAAGGGATGGTCAGTAGAGGAACAGGAACAGAGACTGAAGTAAGAGTTTCCCTCTCCTGGAGGGAAGAGGCTCAGAAGAAGTGAAACAGTCTGCATATCTTTAGATCTTTTAAGTGGCAATGCTCCATCAGACTCAGGGTCTGGGGGTTTTCAGCAGATGTTGTTTTCTCTGCAGGACAGAAAAAGCAAAGAGCATAATGCTTGGCATTTTAATAGAAATCCTTCACCAACAAGATAGAGGGACTTGGCTGCTTTTGTGAGTCCAAGAATGAGACTGTGGTGGGAGGAAATGCAGGAAGACATTTAAAAGAGTGTCTTTGCTCACTGCCATGAAATAATAATAGTACTAATAAACTTAGCATCTTTGTGGTGGGGGAGAAAAGTAAAAGAGTTTTTTTGTTTAAGTCTGGATAAGAATCATGTAGACAGGAAAAAAAAAAAAAGAAAAAAAGGACCATTTTTCAGAAACAAAAGTAAGAAACATATGCATTCATTGAGGTTGGAAAAGTCCTCCAAAGCTGTGAGTGATTCCACCTTCTCAACCAGCCCAGAGCCCGGAGTGCCATGGCCAGACATTCCCTGGGCACCTCCAGGGATGGGCTCCACCCCAGGCAGTCTGCACGTTCTCAGCTTGAAAACTGCCCTGAGCAGAGGGTGTTCTGTAACAGAAAACAAGTTGGCACAAACTCTGGAAGGAAAAGATGTTTTTAAAAGACGTGCAGGAGAACAACTTGCATCTCTAACTCCAGTATTTCATAAAATGTCCAGATACAGCAAACAGTGCATGGTACATCATGGTTCTTCCCAAGCACGTGGCATAGATTTTGTGCTTTCTCTGAAATTCAGAGTTGGCCATGAATGTTTTAGCTTGAGCTTTTAGGTTTAGTACTAGCAGGCTCTTGTGAGCTATTTTTTTATACCTGCATCAAAATTGTAACTTTGACAAGCTGTGCTGTGTGATGCAGTCACCATCATGAAAGTAATTGTTCCTGTAATGCACTTAGAGCAGGCATTTAGCTGCTGGGATAATAAGCACTGTGCAGCCAACAGAACAGCACAGCCACTCTCTGTGTGCCTTTCCAGTGGTACAAAATACCCAGCTGAACTGGGCCAGAAATAGCAACTTTCCTTACAGCCATGGTACAAATGATTCACACAGGTGACTGAGGGACTTTCAGGGGTGCTAAGCTAAAAGCTGAATTTCTGGGTTTTCTCTTCTATGGGCTACTCTGGAGGTGCTGTGTTGTGGCAGGAGGGGGTTTTAGTGGCCCAAGAGGCAGCACATGCACAGGAGC
Organism: Muscicapa striata striata; assembly: GCA_030060385.1. NCBI lineage: Eukaryota > Metazoa > Chordata > Aves > Passeriformes > Muscicapidae > Muscicapa > Muscicapa striata. The sequence goes on from JAREIS010000012.1 coordinate 4,759, forward strand.
TGCACTGTGTGTCCCAAATGCTGCATGTTTGGAGTTTAGCTCCTGTTGTGGGCTGGGGTAGACCAATAATCCCAGGTGATGCACCTGCTGCTCCTCTGTGGGAAATTCAGTCTTCTGGGCATCTTGGAACTGCTGTTCCTCTTCAGAAAGTAAATATTGAATACAGGGGATCCTTTTTATTTAAGATTTGTAGATTAATTAGGTGGTAACCATAGAACAGGCTTTGTCCCCTTGTTGATGACTGATGGGATTTGAAGCAATGTACATGTGCATGCCTCCATCAGTAACCCAAATTCTTAAATGTTAGATGGACATTGCTGTTCCTGAGATCACAGAATGGTTCAGGCTGGATGGGACCTTAAAGATTATTTCATTTTAACCCCCTGCCATGGGCAGGGACACTATCCCAGGCTGCTCCAAGCCCCATCCAGCCTGGCTTGGAGCACTTCCAGGGATCCAGGGGCAGCCACAGCTTCTCTGGGCACCTGTGCCAGGGCAGCCCCACCCTCACAGGAAGGAATTCCTTCCCAGCATCCCACCTAACCCTGCTCTGTGTCAGTTTGAAGCCATTCCCTTGTCCTGTCACTCCATCCTTGTAGAGAGTCCCTCCCCATGTGTGCTGTAGGCTCCTCTCAGGTGTTGTTCCCTTCCTCAGGTCCCAGTGACAGAAGGAGCCTCCTGCCAGGAGCAGAGGGCACTGATGTGACTCCATCCCTGCAGACACAGAGCCAGCTCCGGGCCTGGCTCCTTAATCACCTTAATCTGATTTCCCTGCAGGCTGTTGCCAGAGGAGCCAGTGCCCTGCCCGCTGCTCCGGGCTCTGTATTCCACCTGTGTCTCTGCATTTGGGAAGGGCTGATGGGAGGCATTGATGGAAATTGTCCTGAAGCAGAAATTCCTGCTATATTTATCTTCAGTAATTCTTAGTGCTGCTGTACTTGAGCTCTGCCACAGCTCTTTTACTTCATTCAGAGCTGCATTCATTATAGATAACACAACAGCTGGACTATTCTTTTCTAACTCAGTCTTGGGCTGAAAGTGCCAGTAATGATAAATTCTGTAAAAATGGGAATTTAACTGCAGTCTACAAATCACTTTCCTTCACAGCAAGTTCTGATTTTACACCTGTGCTTCCATATGTGTCATTGACTTGCGCCATACATCTTTATTTACTGGTTCATGGAGAAACACTGGTAGTTGAGTACAAACAGCAGGAGGCTTTTAATAATGACCTTGATCTTTCTGGGAAATTTGGAAAGCAGTTGGAAGTAGGGCTGCTTTGTTGGGAGCATGAAGGATATCTGGATTGTGCAGCTCCCTGAGGCAATGTCTTTCTTTTCATGGCCTCACTGTGTTTTCCCCCTTCACAGAGCTACTAAGAAAAATCTTACATTGTGGAATAGTCAACTAGATCCTTACTGGGATTCAAGTTACATTTAAATATGAAGATTATAAAATGTCAGGAATGAAATATAAAGATAATTACGGGAATAATTGGGTTAGCTGATACACTGCTTTGACCTGAGAGGACATGCACTGGTATTCTTAGTGAAAGAAGTTTATCACTCCAGTCTTGGAGATGGCATTTTGAGGTATTTTGAGCCTTTAATATTTGTTTTGAGGATTTGGAAGTGATCTAAAAGCTGGCACCTGGAAGTGTTGGTTGGTTGTTACTGAAATCAGTGTCAGTAGAGATGAAGTTTCACCCCCGTTTGCTGTGTGTGGAACAGCTTGGGGCCCATGCTCTAACAAAAAACACAACAAAGAATAACCAGTGAAGAAGCAGCAAATGTTTCCTTTCTTTCCCCTTTGTATCCTGGAGAACTCTGGCAGTCTCCTTGTGAATACAGTTTGGTGATGATGTCAAAACATTATTCTGATGTGCTGGTGAAAAAGGCATCAATCTGCATGGGGAGAAAGTGTTTGGGTGTTTAGGACCATGACCCTTTGTGTCTGAGAGCATCCTGTGTTTGTTTAAAGGACAGGCCCTCTCTCCTGGGCCAGGTGAGGCTGGGCAGTGGCTCAGTCACTGCTGGGAAGGACCAGCCCTGCTGTGGTGTGCCCTTTGCTGGCTGAAGGGACATGGGGCTTGCTGAGGCACAAACTTCACTTTAAATGTCACTTTTCAATAAGTCAGGGGTTCCCTGGAGGTTTTGGAGTAGAAAGGAGCTTTTCTCACAAGGAACTGGCTCGTTCATCACAGGGTCTGTCAGAAATGGCCTCTCTGGCAGGGGTAGTAAAGGTTCAGCTGAGAACTCCTGTGTAACTGGACCTGTAACTGTTGTTCTTTATATTCCAGCTGCTCTTTGCAAAGCAGCTTGCTTTGATAAGTAAAGACTTCTTTGCATAGTGTCTGTTTTTACCACAGTCTGATGGTCCATATGCTAAAGAGGACAAACTAGCTGAGATACCATCTGAAAGTGGGAATAATCACGGGGATGCTGTCATGTGCTGCTGGGGGAGGGTTCTGAGTGTGGGGGAACACTTCGAGTTTACTATTTGTTTTTCAAAAGAGGAGAATAAACACAGCCTGAGCAGATTGCACCAAAGCCTGACTTAGAGCAATGCTGAGTGAGGATTTTCCTTACACTGTTCAAAATGCTGCATGAAGCTCAGAAGAGTCATTAGACAAACATCTGAAGTAGAGCAGATCTATAGAAACTCCTAAACTGGTGAAACTACCCATAGATAAATTGGTCCAATTTCAACATATGCCTTACTTGAATTAATAGAGAAGATATTTTATTAGCCAGCTGTGCATTTGGCAGGTTTTAATTTGTCCTCTTGGGGAAATCTGTCTCTCCTGCTCTGCTGCTGGATGGTTTCTGTGATCCTCTACCACTAGATGTTGCTGTGTGAGTGATTGATGGAATCTTATCTGATGCTGGCTGGATTCATCCCTGAAGAAAAGGAGGAGATACCACTGAAACAGCATTTCTGCCTGCTCTGAAATTTGTATTCTGGGACTTTAGCCTGAGACATTTTTAGAGTTTATTGGCTCTGTTACATTAGTCATAAAGGTTGTGTGTCTTGAATACCCAGCAGTGTGCTGATTATTGTTCCCAGTTTGGCAGGGTTTTCTCTTCAGGTGTGTCTGTAGAGCTGCTGGTCTCAGCAGAGACGAAAAAAGGCAACAAAATGTAACTTGGCCAAAAATGGTTTTGCAGCAACTCTGTTCTGTAGCATCTGTGGCTTTTCATTCAATGAAAGATAGCAGGGGAAGAAAATTTCTATACATTCCACCATGAGGAAAAATCAATTTTCAGGGGAAATTCTTGCCTTTGGCTGTCTTTTAAGCATTCACCTTGTTGGTGAAGGATTACTCACCTCCTTGGGGGTTTGCTCTGTTTATTCTGCACAGAAGTCAACAAATAGAAAAGCTCCATCAGGGTGAACTGAACTTATCCTAAAGAAAAAATTCATTGCATGGATAGTGTAAACTCCCTGAGACTGAAGTAAAGCTGGAAAGGAATCTACAAGTGAATAAAACAAGAAGTTTGGAATTGGATTTGGGGAATCTGGGCTTGGAAATGCCTCAGGTAAGTCTTCTAGGATTTTATTTGCTTCTGTAAATAATTTTGCCTCTGTTTAAGAACAAATTTGACCAGCACTGGGAAGGAAGATGTGTAAGAAATTAAAGGATTTTGTAGGGTCCCTGTAGTGTCTGTGGTGGAAGCTATAGTGCTGCTCTTGCCTCCTGTGTTTGTTCAAGCTTCAGCCACGTTGTCTCTTGGTGAGGGAGGGTGCCTGGAGAGCAGAACAGCCTTTTATTACTGCAGTGATTCACACTCAGCACACTGAATGACTTTCAGCAGCACAGTGTTTCTCCCTTCCCAGCCCTCAGGGGGAGAGTGTCTAGAAGAGAAATTGAGGTCTGGAATTAAATGTAGCAGAAGGCCTTGCTGCCCATTCCCTGCATGCCCAGTCATCCTGCATAATGCTTTTTTTGCCAAATTTCACTTCATTCTTGAGAGAGAGGTAACAATCTTGATTTAGTTGTCATAAATTTTACTTTCCTTACAATTTCATATGGAAGTTTTATGAGTTCTGATGGCTCTAAACACAGTCAACACTGCTGTAGTACAAAATGATTTGTATTAAGGGACTCCCAGATCTTGCCAGGACTGGCCCTCATCCTCTACAAATGCCAACATATCCCAAAACTTGGCAAACATAAGACTTTCAAACCAACAGGGAAGAATGAAGGAGCAGTGAGTGCTCTTGCAGCTCTGTGATGGATAAAAATGAGTTCTTTGATTGCTCCTGCATGATGTCAGCTGCTCTTGAAGCATTCTCTGGCTCTGGGCAATGTTGTGCTTATCTGTGGAGACTAAGAGGAAATGGTGATCCTCTTTCTGTTTGTTGAAGATGAAAATGTGCATTTTTATATCATGTTTGAAATGTCTGTTGTGTTGTAGCCCAGTGTGAGTGGAATGGACCCTCCTTTTGGGGATGCCTTTCGGAGCCACCTGTTTTCAGAGCAGACTCTGATGAGCACGGATGTCCTGGCGAGCAGCTCGGATCCAGACTTCATGTATGAGCTGGTAGGTCACCTGTGTGTGCCCAGAACTTCATCTCCTTGACTGACACCAGTTCCTGTAGGAATAAAGGGGTGTTGCATCAAGAATGAAGGAAAATTATTCATTATTCTGGCTGCTGATTAGGGAAGAGCTGGACTGCTTGTCCAGTAAATGTGATGCTTTCTCAGCAGACACTTCTTAAAACTGGCCATTGGGACAGGCTCAAATCCACCTCCCACTAGCCCAGGGTGCTCCAAGCCCTGCCCAGCCTGACCTTGGACACTTCCAGGGATGAGGCAGCCACAGCTTCTCTGTGCCAGGACATCACCACCCTCACAGGGAAGAATTTCCCTCTGCTATGTTCTGCTTCACCCAAGCTGTGAATGCAGGGGAAGGAGAATAAAAGTTGACTCACAAGCTACTTACATGAGCAGTCCCTTTTTCATTTTCTCCCTGCATCAAAGGAGAAAGGTCACTCGTGGTCATTAATTGGTCATTTTAGAATGAGGTTTTCAGGAGCAGGTAAACTCAAGCATGTTCTGTTAAGCACACAGGAGAGATTGACCTAGATTACAGAGATGCCTGTGATGTCTTTCATATTTTAAATACATGGATAGTGGTACTGGTTTAGTTCCTGATGAGCAGATAGATTTGCAATAGCAGGAAAATACAGTGTTACAGGAACAGCAGTGTCTTCAGAAAGATCTGCTGCTGAAGCACAGGAGCTGAACTTCATTCTGACCTTCAAAAGAAGCTTTTAGTTAAAAGTTGAGGTCTCTTCCTATGTCACCACTCTCTCATACTTCACTGGAATTGAGCTCTTCTTACCAGATTAAGTAGAGGAAAGAGGCAATGGATACTTTTTTTGTATTAACTTTCATCTTACTGTGCACAGGACAGAGAAATGGACTATCAGCAAAGCTCCAGGGACAACTTGCTTTTCATGGAGGACTGCAAAGACCTTGAGAACCTGGAGTCTTTTACGGACATCCTGGACAAAGAAGCTGCTTTCACCTCCAAGTGGGAGCAGTGGGATACCTACTGTGAAGACCTAACTAAGTACACTAAATTAACCAGCTGTGACATCTGGGGGACAAAAGAGGTGGATTACCTGGGCCTTGATGACTTTTCAAGCCCGTACCAGGATGAAGAGGTGATAAGCAAAACACCCACACTGGCTCAGCTGAACAGCGAGGACTCCCAGCCTGTCTCAGATTCACTCTATTACCCTGATTTGCTCTTTAGTGTAAAACAAAACCCTTTAAATCCTTTGTTACCTGGCAAAAAGATGGCGAGCAGGGCGGCGGCGCCGGTCTGCTCCTCCAAGAACGTGCAGGCAGAGGCGGCGCTGTCGGACTGTGCCCAGAAGGCCAGCAAGCCTGGCAGCCAGCCTGCCTCCAGCACCCAGATCATGGCCAAGACCAACGTGTGCAGCAGTGAGAAGGTGAACATTCACGTTGAATGTAAAGACTATGTGAAAAAGGCAAAAGTCAAGATCAACCCCTTGCCGCAGAGCAGGCCGGTGCTGAGCCAGGCGCACGCCGACATGGCCAAGGAGAACACCTGCTACTGTGGGGCTGTGGCAAAGAGACAGGAGAGAAAAGGACTCGAGTCCCCCCACGGGCACAGTACAGCTCCTGGTTTGCCTTTTAAAGAGACTCAAGAGCTGCTGCTCAGCCCTCCCCAGGAGAGCCCGGGGCTGGCCGTGGGGGAGAGCAGCCTTTCCGCCAGCGCGTCCGTGTCGGACTCCTCGCAGAAGAAAGAAGAGCACAATTATTCTCTTTTTGTAACAGACACTTTGGGTGAGCAGTCAGCCAAAGCAGACCCCGAGGAAGAGGAGGAGGAGGAGGATGATATTGAAGACGAGGACCACGATGAAGGATTTGGCAGTGAGCACGAGCTGTCTGAAAACGACGATGAGGAAGAGGATTACGAGGACGATAAGGACGACGACATCAGCGATACCTTCTCAGAACCAGGTACTAGCATGATTGGGTTCATGGTTTTTCATGGATTTGTCCTCTGAGTGGGAAGGAAAGCTTTTGAACTCCTGGTAGTTACAGATGGGCAGCACTGATCTTAAGCTGTGAACTCTCCTCCCACATTTTCTAAGTGCTTCACAAAATGCAATTTATTCGAAGTATGCAAAGTCTCTGTTGCCCTATTTCATGAAAAACTGTGGTCAACAAAAATAATAATAGAGAATACAGGAAGCCCAGCTGTAGCCTGAGGTTAAAGCAGCTGCCTGCAAGTGTGGCCTTCTTTTTTTTTTTTGTAGCTCTCTGGTAGGATGTGCAGAGTTTTCTAGCACTTCTTGTAGCTGTGAAATTTTCCAGAGTTGGATCTGTCAGGATGAAATCACATCCTGAGTGAAATAATTTCATAATTACTTAAGTCCTACTTTCAGGTGGAGTTTTTCCACAGAATCCAAAGAATGACTGATATTAATAGAATAATTTCTTGGTGGTTTTCATTAGTAACACTTAGTGGGGCTTCAGAGGATACTGAATTCCTTTCTCCTGGCTGCAGCAATGGAGTTCTAACAGCAGGAATAAGAACTAACCTTCACCTAGAAGGTAACAAAACAGTAACCTTGTTGAAAAATAAAACTTGCACAGGAAGCAGATTGTAACCAAGTATTAATTTCATTTCAGAAAGTATTACAATATTCACATGTTAAAAATGCCCTTAGTCAAGTATAAGAATTAAAGTATTCAGACATTTGGCAATATGTAACTTTGAGGGGGGTAGAGCAGCTGTAATTTTTCCTTGTTGAGAGCAGCAGCTTCCCTAAAGCTTGTCAGTGTTTGTCATAATGAACTCTCAGATGAAATTATTTTTTAATTCGATTTCCTGTGTTGGCATTAAACTCGTTAAGCACTCTGCCCTTTATGCTACTTTCACATGCACACAACACATTTTTATTAACGTTTTGAAGCCTCTTCCTCCCTTCTGGAGTGAACTCCCTCTGCTTTTTGTTCCAGCTCTGCAGCTCATGGGGGGATGTGTTGCACTGGGATCCTGGGATCCATGAAAAAGAGAGAGGTTGTGTTAAATGGTGTGGATGGAATTAATTAACTTCATTAACTATTTTACTGACCAGCAATCTACATTCTGCAGCATTAGCTGAGGATCTGAGCTTATCCAAGCTTGCCAAACCCTTCCATGAATGAAGCCTAAAACCCATTCACCTCAAATATGGTGATATTAAAATTTTATAATATATTTTATCTATTTTAGAAAATAACATCTCCAGGTATTCTAATTATGTCACTCTTGTACTTAGTGTTGCTTTTTTACCTTTAAAGGTAAATACTATGGGTAAAGTATCTAAAAATAGGCACAGCACAGGAAAGTTTAACCTTCCACAGCTCTGAAGGCAAAATCAGTTGGTATTTTGAGTGAGGATGTAATTTACTGAAAGGACAAAAATCTACTAGTTATTGCTGGCCCTCTGATGTTTTTTTATACATGGTTTGCTTTTGGTTATTCTTCACATATGCTTTTAGAGTGAATGAAATGCTTTCTTCAAGTGTTATCTGAGGAAATATTTAGATATAGTGAAGGAGAAATAGCTAAAAATGTGACTGGCTCTCAGGCAAGTTTGGACAACAGTGTTTTTATTATCACCATGACACAGATTTTTGGTCCCCTGCAAAAGTAGTTTATTATGGGAATTACCAGCCCAGGCCTTTTCTAGCATTTGAACGTGATGGTTTTGTTATTACTGAGTATATTTTTCCTATCTCATTTAGCAGAAAGACTTTTAAATGACTGTTCCTGCCATCAAATAGTCAGGAGATTCCAGAAATGGGAAATGCAGCAATTCATTCAGTTGTCAGTAGCACTGGAGAAGAAATGAGTGAGAAAGTGCTCCTGGAGACACAGAGATTGTTTTAATCTCTGCATTAGATCAGAATGAGCACCTGGACCATCAGCTGGGGGAAAGCTCTGGGAATGATTTGTGGTGAAGTGGTGGTGAGGAGGAGGAGTTCTCTGGGTTTGTTTCATGGGGCTATTTTTGGGTTTCACCTGGTGAGATGCAGAAGTCACGTGCACACTGTTCTCTGTTCTGCTTCGTTTAACCCTGGTGAATTCAAACCTGAAACCACAGGGAGGGATGTGAAGAATGACTTCTAGGAGAGGTTTGTGAAGGGCTTCAGAGTTAAATGCAAGAACCCTTTCAGATTCCTTAGAAGCCTGCCCTGCTGTGTGATCTTTGCCAAGAGCAGGAATAAATACAGTGCAGAGCAGCTAAACAAGTTTGTGTGTTAGGTTAGGACACTGCACTGGGCTCTTTATGTAACTTTATAATGGCAGCAGCTCAGTGTTGGGCTTGCAAGGCAGGATGTATTAAGTCAATGTAATTGAAGTTGCTAACTTAATTACAGTTTGAATAAGCAAACAGGAAGTTCTGATTTTAACCTTGTTTTACATTTGTACACTTCAGCTCTTACAGAGATTTGTTTTCATTGCTTGGATTAATTCTGTGTTATCATGAAGATGGGCTCAATATATATATTTCTGTATAAAGAGTTACATAGCTTTATTTTTAGGTGGAAGGTCAGTGGGCTTTTTGAGTGTATTTTGATACTTACATCAAACAGCATTTGAGTGAAATGGAGCTACAGATAGAAATATTTATGGTATTTGAAACTGTATTTAATGTAAATTGTCAATAATTTTGGCTATACAACACAAGTGTTTTATAAAGCATGTTTCATTGTTTGGTTTGCCTTTAAAATCCTGCCTTTCCAATAAACCAGAGAATCCAAGCAAATGAGTTGATGAAATGATGAGAAACAGAACTTCAGGATGGATTTCATCCTTCTGCATACCTGACTTCTGTTCGTGCTTTGGGTTATGGTGTGAGAGACCAAAGCAAGAAAGTTTGTTTATCCTCTTTCAACTGGGTTTTCAAGTGCAAACAGACTAATTGAATGGACTGTTTAAAAAGAAGAAAGTGTTCTTTGTGCTGGTGGAAGATGAAGCAGAGCTGAAGCATATGGGGTCAAGGCTTGCTAAGCCTGCACTCCATGCATGGTGGCTTTTCCTTCAGCTCCATCAGATTATGTGATGTTTACAAATGCTCCTTTTTTAAGTAAATGTAAACTATTATTTAGCATTTTAGCACAAAAGGCCATGCAGTAGTTTGAGATTGTTATTTTAGCTTTAGTGTAGCTTATCTTTGTTTTCTGGAGTATATCTGGGGTTTGAAAACCTGTGGTTTGTGTTTGCATGGTTATGGTAAAATATTTCTGTGATGTGGACAGTGGCATTACAATTTCCAGGTCCTTCATGAGCAGTTCATGATATCCAGTGCATTATAATTCACCTCTAAAATATTGTACAGCTTTACTGAGGATCCTTTCTTCTCATCCCACTAAAAAGGAAGAAGAGGTTGAGCAGTGGGTCCAGATCCCTTCAGCTTAGATGGTCCTTTGGTCACTGTCCTGATCACAGAGCCCCCTTCTCCAGCCTAGGAGGAATCAGTGCTTGGATTTATTCCCTGCAGGTCTTTGGACTCAAGGAGCAGCAGGGGTTGGACTCCATCCTGTGGGACTCAGAGTGTTCTATAATTGAATAATCTTTTCTTTATTGTCTTTTGCTAGTCCATCTTTATTATCTCCTTCTCTTCTCATGCTTTTTTCAAATGTGGAGGTGAGTTAGGATTGTGTTCCTGCCAGTTCATGGGGAAAATTGCCAGGATGGGAGAACATGGTCCAACATCTGTCTGTACTTGGCACTGCTGGGATTGTGGGGCACTACAGCTTAGGGGGTCAGAGAACACAGAGGGATTTTAAATGCATAAATTATGGGTTTTTTTCAACTGATGAGGCCCCATTAGTGGCTCAGTGTCTATCCTGGACTTAAGGCAAGTATCCAGAAGCAGTTGATGCTGGAAACCAAGTCTGTTGGATAGTGCAAAACAGATCTGTCTGTGGTTTTGCTCTTAACGTGAATCCTCAGTCCGCTGCTAAAGGGCTACAAACAATTCTGTCACCAGCATATAAACAACCCCCTGCATCCTTTTTAGGATATGAGAACGATTCTGTGGAGGATTTAAAAGAAATGACTGCAATATCCTCTCGGAAAAGAGGCAAGAGGAGATATTTCTGGGAGTACAGTGAGCAGCTGACACCGGCCCAGCAGGAGAGGATGCTGCGGCCCTCCGAGTGGAGCCGGGACACCCTGCCCAGCAACATGTACCAGAAAAATGGGCTCCACCACGGTAAGAAATCCTCATCCTGCTCACAAATGGCTGTCTTCTCCTTGTGACACCTCCAGCAGCCAAATTCCTCTCCTTGCAAGTGCTGAGAAGTTGTGTTTTGGCCATGAAAATTCAAGTGCTCTGTTCCTCAGTTAGCAGGGCTCTGCAGTGCCCAGGAAAGCACAGTGAACACACAGTAGGGACTTTCAGTGTGGTTTCTTGCAGAGGAGTGTGGATGAATTGAGAATTGTGACTTCCAAGGGCTCTCAGTGGAAACCCCAGGAGTTCAAAGCTTTCTCAGTGTGATACTGTAAATATTGGATGGGTGGCTTGACTGAGGCTTGCTGCTCGTGGCTGTTGCTGTCAGTGCTGCCTGTGTTAGCAGGAGGCTGGGAGGGCTCTGGGGGCCAAGTTCAGGGGGCTGTGGTATGAACTGAGGACAAGCACTAAGGCACAACTGTCTCTCTGCTCCTCCCTCCTTGTTTTCCCCCTGTGAATGCAGCACAGTGAAGCAGTTACTCCTCTGGGAATAAACTATTTCCTTAAGATGCCCTCTTAGAAACTTAAAACAGTTGCTCTAATAACTGTGATTTATTCCCAGTGAGCAATTACTGTACCACAAACATGATTAACATCACCCAAAACAAACCACTCTAAGGGGTATTTTTGTTTTCTTGTCACAGGACCTCTTTTAGGCTCCTCCATTTGACTTTGGCTTTGAAGGAGCAAATTAAACCAACTTCCTGGTTGTAAGGTTAATGTTCCCTTAGAGTTGAAAATTACTGCTTTTAACATGGCAATTGGCCTTCTCTTAAATCAAAAGATTTTGTTGTTGCTGCTGCTGTTACCTGTAGATTTATTCAGGGAAGAAAGCATTTTTTTCTTTAAATCTCCTTAGTTTTTAAAAGCTTCTTTATCCTGTAGTGAAATATCAGTACCTAAAGTCCCTATCACTGCTCTTTCTCATGATGGAGCTTTGAGCAACCTGGTCTAGTGGAAGCTGTCCTTGCCCTTGGCAAGGGGGAGAAAAAGATGAGTTTAAGGTCCCTTCCAACCCAAACCATTCTGTGATTCCATTATTTTATATTTGTTATTAAATAACCTAATATACATTAAGGACTCACTCCCAACAGACACTTGGACACTTGACCTTTAAGTCAAGTGCAAAACCAGGCCTTAAAGAGCTTCAAATACACAAAATAAAAGGGGTTAACTGGCCTTTATGTGGATCATTTCATCTCAGCACCACTGAACATTGTTTCAGCACCAAGCCTCAGCACTCTTTCTCAGTACAGAACTTTAGCAATAAGATTATTTAGGAATTTAATCCACTGGAGTGTGCAGGAGTATATTTTGGCTGAATAAGAGTTAACAAGTTTACAGCTGGAGCAAAACAACAGTGTTTGAACTTGTGACATACATTTTTCAGCAGAGTTGTGTGTATGCTTTCTGTCACATCCAGTGGCCTGGCCAGCAGTATTTGCTCTTATCTGATCTGGATAGAATATGAATTGTACAAAGCTCTTTGTCTGGAAATGTTCTTTCTATTGTGAGAGGCCACGGGGATCACCTGATTCCGGCCCATTCTCCTGCAATGAACAAAGGAACTTCAACTGCACCCAAAAAATGCCTATTTTAGAGTGTTTTCTCACAGATTTGTGTATGTATTATGTCACTTCCCTACCCATTTTTCTGCACATTTAAAACAGGAAAATATGCAGCAAAGAAGTCACGGAGGACTGATGTAGAAGACCTGACTCCCAACCCCAGAAAACTCCTCCAGATTGGTAATGAGCTGAGGAAGCTGAATAAGGTGATCAGTGACCTGACACCCGTCAGTGAACTTCCCTTAACTGCCAGACCCAGGTCAAGGAAAGAAAAGAACAAGTTGGCCTCCAGGTATGCATTGGGTAAAGCTGCAGGGATGAGAAAATTTGGATTGTTATGAGTGAATTATAAAAATCTAAATAATTTTTGCCTGAAGAAATCCTGCTTTGTGTGGCAGCTCCTGCAATGGCATTTACCAGTTTATCAAATGGCAATTACCAGATTATCAAATGGGAATTACCAGTTTATCAAAAATCAGAGCAGCTGGCACCTTGGGAGCTGTCCCCTAGATGAGGATGTGTTTCCACTGGAATTGACTTCCTCAGCTGTGGGGCAAACAGCTGGGACAGTGATAAATTCTCCAAGTGTCAAATGAGAGCAAATGCAGGTAGCAGAGTGTTTGCAGTGAAGATGAAGATGGATGAGTTTGTGCAGCACAGCTCTGGGAGGGTTGGTGGATGAGTTCATGTGGCTCTTACTGCTCTGGAATTTCTGGTAGTGTTCTAATTCTTCCCCTCTTCTTGCCATAGGGCTTGTAGACTAAAAAAGAAAGCCCAGTATGAAGCCAATAAAGTAAAACTCTGGGGTCTCAACACGGAATATGGTAAATACAACTCTTCACATGTTAATTTTTCTTTTGTTTGGGCAAGTCTGTGTTTTGCACCGTGATGTAACCTGGCTCATAAAGAGCTGGTACAAACCCAGCAATTCTGTTGGTACAAAACCAGCCCATTGAATAAAGTGAATGGAAATTGGGTTACCTGCAATGTTGAGCTATTTTTCAAGATGTAAATTATGTAAATGTTTGCGTGTGCTGTAAATATTATTGAAAATATTGGTAATGTTTGATGTTAACTATTACATTTAATTTTACATTAAGTGTGATGTGACACCTTTGACACAGATAGCTATGTGTGGATAACTCTGAATCCCTTCCAGGGGAATGTGATGTAAAGCTAGTCCTTTTTTTTTTTTTCTTTGCAGATAATTTACTCTTTGTCATCAACTCCATTAAACAAGAAATAGTTAATCGGGTGCAGGTACCTAAAGATGACAGAGGAATCAACATGGAACAAAAGTTGAACATACTTATTAAAGACACTCTTGGTAAGCAGTGAACTTTGTGTATTTAACTGGATATAAAGACAGAGAATCATAAATGCCCTGAGTTGGAAGGAACCCTAAAGCTCATCCCGTTCCACCAGGGCACCTTCCACTGTCCCAGATTGATTCAAGCCCGTCCAGCCTGGCCTTGGGCACTGCCAGGGATCCAGAGGCAGCCACAGCCAGGGCCTCAGCCCCCTCACAAGGAACAATTCCTTCCCAAAATCCCACCTAACCCTGCCCTCCGGCACTGGGAAGCCATTCCCCCTTGTCCTGTCACTCCAGGCCTTGTAAAAATTCTTTCTCTATCTTGTTGACTTATTCAGGCACTGGAAGGGCACAGTGAGGTCACCCCAAAACTTCTCCTCTCCAGGCTGAACAATCCCAACTCTCCCAGCAGAGCTGCTCCATCCCTCTGACCTCACTACACTCAATCACAAACCATTTCTGGGATAAAGAATGAACCCTTCCCTGACTCCACTTGTGTCCCCATAGGAATGAGCCATGAGCAGTGACTGAGAGCAGCTTCTGTCCCCTCCCTTTCAGGGCTCCCTGTGGCTGGGCAGACGTCGGAGTTTGTGAACCAGGTGCTGGAGAAGACGGCGGAGGGCGACGCCACGGGCGGCCTGGTGGGGCTGCGCATCCCCACGGCCAAGGTTTAGGACAGGAGCAGCCTCTCCTGGCCCAGGTGCCACCCCTGCTGGCGAGTTCCTCGGTGTAAATGGCAATTCTGCTCTGCATGTCAGCTTAGCATTCTGTAAACACTCACCTGTAGGTTCCATTGGTTTCAAGTAACAGTGTAGGAAAACAAATCACGGCGTGGTAGAAAATGCTGCAGAGCATTTTTGGACCATAAACCAGATCGTTTCAAAGCTGCTTTAAGCTCAAGGGCAGAAATGAGAGTTCTCTTTCAAATGATCTAGGACCAGAATATATTTGTTTTAGATGCAAAAACATGGGTTTGCTAGTGGAAATTTTTAGCATTTGCCAGACATTGTGACAGGTTTATGGTCCAAGTGAAGTAAGAGGAAGCATTTTTTTGGTGAAGCTGTCAATGTAGGGAGTTTTTTGTTCTTTTTTATTTTTAAATAATTGGATTTTCTTTTGTTGTTCTTAAAAAAATCCAGTAAGCTTTCTTTGCAACCATTAACTTGTACATAGCACACGCAGCATTAGAGCTAGTGTGCCATATAAAACTTTAATTTTCTGAGCTTAATAGGGTATTTAAATGTCTGTGCAAGCAAGAGAAAAAAAAAGTATATTCTTTGTGCCTTGTATTTTGTGGGGAGAGCTATCAGTATAAGCTGGTAAAGTTTTGTATGAAGAAAACCCTGAGGGGCAAAACCGAGCTGTATAGATGGTGAGATTTTAGGTTTTAATGTATTTGTTCCAGCTCTTAAAAATTTTTGAATGTATATAGGAATATGTTGAAAATGTAGATATATGCCACAGAGTCTATGTATTGTATAAAAGATGGCTCTAGAAAACTCAATTTCGGTACTTTGGCCGGAAGAAAACAAATACTTGCACATTAATGCGATTGTTTATTTTTGTACCAAAGACAAATGCAACTGATATGGCGAACTGCCAGTCTAAGTAAAGTTTTGCACAGCTTATATGATACTGTACTGAATGTAAAAACAAAAGAAAAAAAGAAAAAAAATTAAAGGTCAGGGTTAGGGATCTTACTGAACTGTGAATTTTTTTGTTTGGGTCCAATTATCTACAGAAGGAGCATTCATACATAACAATATTATTTTGCTGTTCTTGTAGTTCGCTTCCATGGTAGATAAGTTGGTGGCCGTCTTGGAGTCTTTAAATCTTTTTTCTCTGCACTTACTGTAGGAGATTTTAATATATTTGGATTTTAGTAAGCTATTGGTAAAATAGTTTTCGACTTTGAGAATTTAAAAAAAAAAAAAAAGTATTTAGCTTGTTGTAGTATACTTCCACCAAACAACCAAAATAAAATTATTTTTATTGTAACGTGTATATATGTAAAGAGGAAAAAAAAAGAGCTACAAATATCTAATTCCTTAGTTGCCACTTTTCCAGTTGATGTATTATTATTATTATGCATGTGATGTTTCCAAGGATCAACACAGGCTTCAAACAAAACAAAAAAAAAATTTATAGACTTTTATATTTTTGTACAGGTATTTCGAAACTAGCTTCTTCAGACTTATATGTGACTTATTCTTGTTAATTCAGTAGTTTCTATGATTGAAGAATATTAACACAAAGTTCTTATTTGCTCTTCTGCTAATAAGAGTTGGCTTTGTAGTCAGTGTTAACGTACAGATTAAAAGCTTTAGCCTTTGATGAGAAAGTCCTTTATCTCAAGGCAAGATCATTCTCTGGTTTCATGGACCCCCCTCCTTTTCCTCCCTGTTCTTTCTCTCCCTATTTAAAGATGACAAAACACTGTTTACTGAAAATAGAAATACCAAATATTTTCAAATGTAGCTGCTGAAAAAGAAATGCAAAAGTCCATGAAGGCTTTCTCCCCACTCCCTTTGGGGAATTTCTCCACTTCGTTTCTAGTTTGTCTAAGTTTGTGTGTACTGTGATTCCTTTTTGTTTATAAGTAGATTATTTTTATATCCAAGCTTGTACTATAAGAGAAAAAACCTGAATTGGTAACAGTGCAGGAAGAGTGGCCCGTGAAGGTGGTGGCCCTGCCACACTCACAGCTTCCTTTGTACCTAAATATTTTGAAAGACTCAAAAGGGAGGAGGAGGCCAAAATACCACTACTGAGCTGTACAGAAAGTCTTTCCTACAAGAGACTGAACAAATACCCAGGGCAATTTAGGCAAAACTTTGTAAATCCACTTAAAGCTTGCAAAATCAGAGTGGAATGTGGGTGTTTTCCTTTGAGGCATTTGTGGTGGTGTTGTTTGGGTGAGGTGAGAATTGGCTGCTGCTTTCCACGGTGGGTCTGGTGTATTCCTCTTGTTCTTGTGGAGCTGCCCTGGACCCCAAAAACCCCGACAGAGAATGTGTCCTGTGAGCTGCAGGCTGTGCCCGGGCAGGGCTGGCACACACAGCTTGTCCCTGTGCTCCATCCCAACCCTGCAGGCGAGCCAGCATCTCTGAACATTGAGAGAGAGCAGTTTGAAATCAGGTGAAAACTTCTGTGACAAATTCAACTGACAAGGTATTTAAAAGCTCCCCCCCCAATCCTTTTTTCTTTTTTTTAACTGCCTGGGAATCCTGGGCAACACAACTTTATAGCTTTTTATTTTTGTCTGAAAACCAGACTATGATTTTGGTCTCGCATTTCAAAGTAGACTTTGAATCTTTAGTGAGTTCCATACCCTCGCATTTCAGTGTTTCCTATGTATTATTTTAAGTTAAAGCTTTGAAATAGTTGAGCTTTTTAATGTTGACACTTTATTTTGTAACTATTTATATGTATGTATATCTTAGAAAAGCACTTTGTTTAAAAAAAAAAAAAAGTGGAAAAAGAAAAAAAAAGAAGAAACTGCATTTTATATGATTCCTGCCACTTGCTGCTAACTCTGGGCTGGTCAGAATGCTGCAGCGATACTTGAGATAAATAAAACCTGGCAGTAAAATGTAGAGTAAAGATAAGACCTTTTGCTGGTTTAACTTTATCATAAAGGTGACATAGGCAAGCTGTGCAGCTTTACATTTTAACCAGGGGACTCTGTGGCATTTAAACCGTCTAGAAATGGTTGTACTTTAATGCCAGTAACAATCTGCTTCCTCTAGTGTCATTAAAATATATACATTTAGTGTATACTTATCACAAACAAAAATCTTATAAGGGTATAGAAACCAACAAATGTACATGTTCTGTTCTTTGGCAATTGTGGCATGCGTTTTGGGGTGATCTTTAGAGAAGACCATTTTCTAAAGATTTTCAGTGTTCATACATAGTATGTGGATCTTAACGAAGTCCTGCATTTTATTTTTTTTTTTTTGTTTTGTTTTTGAGTGTAGGCATTGTGAATATTCACTTTTAATCCTATATCCAAAAACAATGATCTATTTTTTGATTTAATACAACCAGAAGCTCTTCCTTTTTCTGATACACTGGATTCTCTAGGATTTGTTTCCATATTAAAAGCATGCTGTCATAACTGCTCTTGTCGAGATCTCGTCAGTCTGAACGTAGGTGCCACACTTGGAATCGATGGGCTGCTTGTTCTGCTGTACCATGTATGACCCTCGTCCTTCCCCCTCCCTTCATGACAGATGATGATGTGGCTTTATATTGTGCCTTACTTGTACATCTAGAACTAAATGTTTTTCATTCCCTCTGAACTCATCAAAGCTCCTGAGATGGAATCAGAGCTGATGAAAGCGTGCTGGAGCGAGTGCAGATAGGGCTGATTTCAGTTTCTCTCAGTAGTCCTTTTGTATTTCTATGGAAGCCCAGTTTTTGAATGGCCTTGCAAAATGTGGGGGTGCTCCTGAAGGGTGTTTTTAAACCCCAAACCCCTTTTGCTGACGCTTCCTTTTATGGTTTATTGAACACATTTACTGATACTTGGTGAGTACTTTTGTTTTTTGGGATGAGAGAGACTTGCTACTAAAGCTATGTTTACGTGTGGATGGGCTGGATTTTCTTATCATACCAGTTGAAATCATTGTGATTTAATAAAGTTGCATTGCTGTAAAGCTGATGTGAGAGTCAGGCTCAGCTGTGTTCAGTTCCTAATTTATAGTTTGATTTTTTTTCCATACTAAGAGGGCCAGGGAAAAGTTGGGGTTTTTAAAAAGCAAACAAACAAAAAACCAACCTAAAATGAATGAAGGGTCTTTTAACTAACCTAAAAGCAAACAGACACTTTGGAAATATAGAAGTGTCAGTTTAAAATTTATTTTTAAAAGACACCAACCCCCCCAATATTTATCTAATATTTGCCTTCATTAATGAAACAGCTTATTCACAGCTATAATGACTGGATGTGCTTTTCCATAAATCATTTAAACATAGCTTTTTTTTTTTTTTTTTTTTTTTGAAAGCTCTAAAAGGTTTTATCAGGAGAATTTCCAAGGGTTGTATCCAATCTGCCTCCAGCAGAAATAGCAAATGCAGTTCTGCTCCTCAAATGTGCTTGCTTGTCTTCCTGAAATTCTGCTGAGGCACAACCCAGTCCTGGAGTGTGAATGTCAGGATCTGTATTTGGCCTTGAGACCTGAGTTTCAAGAGTGCATCTAATCATGATTTGAATTTCTTTTGGAGGCTTCAGTTGGAATCACCTAGTGGAGTGTGCTGCTAGATGTGGTCTTGGCTTGTTGACACAGCCTTGCACACAGCTGAGGTTTATTTTGTTTACCCCAGGGATCGTGTGAAGTACATTTCAAACAGTTGCTGCCTCAGTGACTGATCCTTCTTGTAACTGTATTTAAGGGCATTAGTCTGTTGAGAAAACACCACTCTTGAATATCTCCCAATGTAAATTGGGATTCTTCAATGTCATTAATCAAAGATGGCACTTTCAGGCTGTATCTTCTTTGCAGCAAATAAAAATCTGTCTTTCTACAACTTGCATTTCACAATATGCCATGTTTTCCCTCCAGTGCTTCTAGAAGGTGTCTTTGCACTCTGAATACAATCCTCAGCCTCTTAAACATCCATGAACTTCCACGGGAACAAATACTGACTCTGTATTTATTGTCTTTTTAATGAGCTGTGGAGCTAAAAGTGGAACCAGAGCTCTTTTAAGCCACACTTGCAATTTTTTGTTTCCCCCATAAAAAATAAAACTCCAACCTTTTTAGATCGTTGCTCAGAGGTTTTCTGGAGTTTAAAATATTTTGTTGTTGGGTATCTTTTAAAGTAAATTTGGGTGATTTAACTAGCTCCTGTAAGGAAAACTTCTGGATTGGATTTGGTATTGGGAAAAGCACATCCCACCCTATCAAAATCTTCTGATTAGGAAACAGAACCTAGTAAGAAAACTAAATTTTAGTCTCTCTTATAATGGTGGATATTTCTACATTCTGATTGGAATCATCTATCTTCCCAGAATAGCATATATCCAATGAAAACTTACTGTTCAGTATTTGTGGTTGGTGAATTCTTAAGGCTGATGGCACATACAGATGCAAAAAAAAAAAAAAAAAAAAAAAGGCATTTTAAACAAAACATGGCATCCTGTTCCGCCTATGCTTGGGGTCATGATTGTAATGCTGTCCTTGATATTCTATAATCAACTTCCAACTGGAGCTCAGAAAAACTTACTGAAAGTCTTGTCTCTGTTAGAAAATAAATTTACCTTGTTCAAAGCATGATCTGTTAAGAGTTGCAATGTTAAATGTTGGTTAATAGTTGTGCAGTTTTATTTTTTTGAAAAGAGGCACAATTAAACTATTGACTTTGTTTACTCTGTCACCCTTGATCCCTAGCACTTCTATTCAGATACAAATTCATCAATGTATGCAACATCCTTTGTAATTTAAAATAAAAATTGTGGAGGAGATACTGTCTCGAATCGCTGTGTGTGTGGAATGATGGTGAATGGCATCTGCTGCTTTGAACTACATCCCTGGTCTCCTGGTATTTCCAGGAACTTTCCTTTGGAAGGGATGGCAGCTCGGTAAGGAAATATTTGTTTTTTCCTTCCTCGTGCTCAGAGCTGCCTCACAGCCCTGCTGGGTCAGTGTGGGACCATCTGGAGAACCTGGGTTAGTGCCTGGAGAACCTGGCTCCCTGCAGCTCCTCTGGAAATGGCTCCAGCTCCTTTGTCCAAAGGGTCCGAGGGCAGCAGGGGAAGGATGCAGCACTGGGGGAAATTTGGGGGAAAAGCAAAGGGTCATTGCCCTGCTGCTCATTCTGAGGGCACAGAAGCGACCTCGTGTCCCCCCACCCTGCTCATGGCCAGTGTCAGCCTGGCCTGTCCAGAAACCCGAGGAGGTTTGGGATGTAAACCTGGAACTTCTCCAGGGGAATCTTCTGGCTCTGCACAGCTCCCTGACAGGAGGGGACAGCCGGGGATGGGGCTCTGCTCTAGGGAATAGGAAACAGGAGAGGGAACGGCCTCAGGCTGGGCAGAGGAGGCTCAGGGTGGACAGCAGCATGAATTTCTCCATGGAAAGAGAGCTCAGGGACTGGAACTGCCTAGGGAGGTTGGATCCCCATCCTTGGAGTGTCCAAGGAAGGGCTGGAGGTGACACTCAGAGCTCTGGGCTGGGGACAAGGTGGGGATGGGACACAGCTTGGACTGGATGGGTTCGGAGGCATTTTTAACCTCGGCGATCCCGGAATTATCTTGTTCATCCCAGTGCCCGTGGATCAGCACATTCCCTACGGCCCCGGGCCCGCCACGTCCCCTCAGCGCCGGTCCCTCAGCGCCAGTCCCTCAGATCCAACCCCTCAGCCCCGGCCCGCCACAGCCCCGATCCCTCAGCCCCGATCCCTCAGCCCCGTCCCTCAGCCCCGATCCCTCAGCCCCGATCCCTCAGCCCCGGCCCCTCAGCTCCAACCCCTCAGCCCCGATCCCCTCAGCCCCGATCCCTCAGCCCGGCCCCGCCACGTCCCCTCCGCCCCGCCAGGCCGCCCGCCGCCCGCCGCAGGGGGGCGCCCGCGCGCCCCGGCCCTGCCCGGCCAAGATGGCGGCGGCGGCCGCGGCCGTGCCGCTGCGGGTTTGTCACCAGGAGATCGTCAAGTTCGACCTGGAGATCAAGGCGGCCGTGCAGGTACCGCCGCCAGCCCCAGGACACCCCGGCACGGCCGCGGGGCGAGCCGGGCCCGAGCTGACCGCGCCGTTGTGTTCCAGGATATCCGGGACTGCCTGGGGCCGCTGAGCGCCCTCACGGAGCTCAATGCCGCCGTGAAGGAGAAGTTCCGGCAGCTCCGCGGCCGCATCCAGGTGAGAGGGCCTGAGGGGGCTGCTGAGGGCTCCGAGCTGTGCTCCGGGCCCACCGGCTGCGGTTTGGGGTTCTGGCTGTGCTTTGTGGGGTGCCGGTCCAGAGCTGTGGGTTCCTGTAGGAGTCTGGGGTGTTCTGAGCGCGTTTTGGCCTTGGGTTTGGGAGTCCCGGCTGTGATTTGGTGACTCGCAGCCCTGAACTGGGGGTTTATCAGATAAACTGCTCCGAATCCGCTCCCCGGCCGGGGCTGGGCTGTGTGGGGTGCGGGTCGGTGAGGTTCTGGTGTTTGTGCTCTCCGCCAAAGGAGCTGGAGCAGATGGCGAAGGAGCAGGACAAGGAGTCGGAGAAACAAGCCTTGCTGCGGGAGGTGGAGAACCACAAGAAGCAAATGCTCAGGTGGGTCTGGCAGCTGGTGCTGCTCCCAAATGCGCTGTAAGCAGAGATCGGCTGACTTTGGTGCAGCTCTCTCAGGGCTGGTTTGGAAGGACAGACAGTGACACGTGTTTTGCCCCAGACCAAGAGGTCAGGGACAGAAAGGTACAAGTCCCTTCTCCTGTCCTGACTTCCTAACTCTGGTCGGTCCCTTTGAGCACTTGAGCTCAAAGGAGGTGGTTTAGGAGTCTGTTGTTTGACAGCTGGCAGTTTTCTTCTTCCCTTGCTTCATAAATGCTACACTGAGGAGTGGGAATGTCAGGGTAGAATGTTATTGTTGTGGGTAGGAATTCAAAGAAAGTGAGGGGATGAGGGAGCTGGGGAGGGGGCTCAGCCTGGAGAAAAGGAGGCTCAGGGGGAAATTCTGGCTCTGCACAACTCCCTGACAGGAGGGGACAGATGGGACATCCAGGAGGAGAGGAAATGGCCTCAGGCTGGGCAGGGAGGCAGGAATTTCTCCATGGAAAGGGTGCTCAGGGATTGGAACTGCCCAGGGAGGTTTGGATCCCCATCCCTGGAGGTGGGGCTGGGGACAAGGTGAGAATTTGGCACAGTTTAGACTTGGTGATCTTGGAAATATTTTCCAGCCCAAATATTCTTGGCTTCTGGTCCTTGCATGTACCAGCAGTGCCCAGTTATGGTGGTGGTTGCTTTGGGAAAATTGTGCTTGCAAGGTGTTCCTATCACATTACAACACTCTGCTCTTGTGATTTCAGCAACCAGGCAGCCTGGAGAAAGGCAAATCTGGCCTGCAAAATTGCTATTGACAACTCTGAGAAAGATCAGCTGCTGCAGGGAAGAGATGTCTTAAGACAAAGGTATTGGACTGTGCCACTGGACTGTGGGATTTAATATTCCTGTATTTGCTCATTTTAAATGGAAGTGACATATTTTTTAGTTAATTATATCAAATGTAGTTTTTCTTTTTGAGTGCATTTCCCTTTTGTGGAGATTTGGGCTGTTAAGAATTGTGGTGAATTCAGGTTTTGTTGGCATTGACATGTCTAAGCAGAAAAAAAGGATAAATTAACCTTCCTAGCTTTACATGTTGTCCTTTACATTAATTCCAGATAGGTTCTGAACAAAAACTGGATCATTATCCAAGCTGTTTTCACATACAGAACTGGATGTGAGTGTGTGCAGGCTGTGTATTGAAAGCAACAGCTGGGATACTCAGGATAATAAAATGGGTTTGTGTTGGTGCTCCCATAGCAGCTCATGGAGTTACACAGTCTTGGGTCAACAAGTGGTGAAATACAGGTCTCTGTGGGATTCTGGGCTGTTGCTTGGGCTCAGGACTTTCATATTTAGTGATTATTTTTTGTTGTTTAATGAAAATAATCTGAATTTCTCATGCAGTGAATATTAGTGTGTCTTTTGTGCACTGCAGAGATGTTTAGTGCCAAGTCCTATTCTAATCTCCCTATCAGCAGCATTTTCCCAGAGTATCCAAAAGAATAATTTTACCCCTTTCTGCTTTGTTTTTTATCCCCTTTTCAGGAAGACCACAAAGGAAAGTCTGGCAGAGAGTGCAAGCAACATCACAGAGAGTCTGATGGGCATCAGCAGGATGATGTCCCAGCAGGTGCAGCAGAGCGAGGAGACCGTGCAGACCTTGGGTACAGCTGGGATTTGGGCAGGGCTGGGGAGCTGGGAGCACCTTTGGTCAGCTCTGTCAGCAGAGTAGGAGAATGTGCTACAGTGATGGTCAGCAGAACTCCTCTAACAGCTGCCCATAAACAGGAAATATCAGTGTGCTTTGTGTGGGGCTTCTGTTTGTTGGAGTTTCTGTTTCATGATCATGAGAAGGAAGAGGGGTCAGGATGAGGTTTAGTCTCTTGTAAAAGCAATGTGAGCTCACACAGTGCCCAGAGTGTGTTTGGTGTTACTCTGTGCCACTGTCCTGGCATGGATTTGGGGATGCAGAGGGACACAAGCATGGATACAAGTCCCTGCACAGAGGAAGGAGTGTCTGGAAAGCTGCTTCCAGCCAGGCTCCAGCTGGGATGGCTGAGACACTGAGATCAAGTGCCTTGAACCCGAGGTCACTTGCTCTGTCAGCAGTGCATCAGGGACTGTGAAACCAAGATTTCACCCAGTTCCTTGGCTTTGACTCCTAAAACAATAAATCAAGTGACCTGTCAGAACTGGTGATTCATGGAGCATTTAGAAGTTGCTGCCTGGGCCTCTTCCTAGCTGTGCTTTTGGGCAGAAGGGAGCTTTAAAGACAAGGATGAATAACACAAGTTTGCCCTCCTTGCTTTCTGCCCCCTGTGAGGGTGGCAGCTGGGCACAGTTTGTTGCTGCAGGAGTAGCATGTTCCTTGTCCCAGTAAAAGGACAGTTTGGCAGGCACTTCTTCTGTTTCTGAATGAGCAGCACTTGGAATCCATCAAGGGAAGAACTACCAAAGGTCGTTTACAAAACCCAGCTGCAAATTCTGAGTTAGCACTGGGAATTCCTGTTTCCTGAGCATTCCCTGGGATGCAATGAGTGCTTGAGGCTGTGGAGCAGAGAAGCTCTGCTTTGTCATTAACTCTGGGAAACAAGTTGTCTGGTTTTTGGATCAAAATATCTCTTGAAATGGGATGGCACAAAGTGTTTTGAAAAATAATTGCAGACCTATCTCTGCTCTGTTTTTATTTATCAGACAATGCTGGATTTGACCTTTCTGTGAGCAAGCAGGGCAGTGTGGGGTGATGCACTGTCCTACAGGCTGTGCTTTCTGTAAAGCAGGAAAAGGGGGATTCCAGGGCTTTTGCTTTCATTTAGCAGTTTGAAAGAGGCTGAGAAGTTTGGGGCATGTGTTTGTTGTCTCACACACTTCTAGTTGACCCTTCTCATTTTTATTAGGCAAAAAATTGTTATGTGTGTCAAAAATTACTATTAAAAACTGTTTGAGCTGAATAATTCCACAAGCCCATTTGAATCATACTGATTTTCTGCTGGGGCTTGGGGGAACACTCCAGTGGTGCAATAATATATTCCAATATTGCCCTGTCCTGCTGCTCCTGGTGATTTCTCTCTCTAGCACTGTTCCTATTTCACTCTGCTTCCAGCAGTGCTGACTGAAAAACCTGAACTAGATTTGACCTGCTAACCCAAAAATTCAAAATTCAGGAGCTTTAGTAGGATCTCTAAGATTTTCAGTGCTCTTATTTCACCTTGCACTTTTCCTCAGCACATCAGCTGTGAGAACTGTGTGTGTCTCTCACCCACAAATCATCCTGACCCAGAAAGATCCCTCAGGCACTGTTACCAAATCTCATCCTCACACACTTTGCTGTGTGTATTTTTGAAGCAAAAACCTGCTGATTTAAATTTTTTTTCTGTTCTTCTTTAATTTCAGCCAATTCTTCCCGAACCATCCTGGAAGCAAATGAGGAATTCAAGTCCATGTCTGGGACCATCCAGCTGGGGAGGAAGCTGATCACCAAGTACAACCGCCGGGAGCTGACAGACAAGCTGCTCATCTTCCTGGCCCTGGCCCTCTTCCTGGCCACAGTGCTCTATATCCTCAAAAAGAGACTCTTCCCATTTTTGTAAAAATCCAACAATCACTGAACTATTAAAAAAAATAATCAGAGATGGTTGATAAAGGTGGGGCTTTTAAATGGAATAATAAAGGGATGTTGCAATAGCTGGAGGAGCATTAGAGGAGGCAGGAATTGGTGCTGTCCCCATGGAGCTTGTGAGCTGCCTCAGAAGAGATTGATAGATCATGCTGTGGAAAGAAGAAATGACAATTTGCCTGTGGGTTTGAGGAATCAAACACTTGAGGGACTGGGCACTCAGTGGTGCCAGTCTGAACTTTCAACCTCTCACTGATTTTTGCCTTGAATTAAGTTTTGTCCTTGGCTTGGACTGGAAGCTGCTCTGACATCTGTGTGTAAGGTGCTGAGAGTAAGAGGAAGGATGGAAGAGAAAAACTCACACATTCCATTAATAAAATATTTATTGTATACTCATGTCAACAGTTTTGTTTAAAACAAAGTCTGATGGCTTGAAAGAGCCTTTCAGTGTAAAAATTCTGCTTTTTCTTTAGCAGCAGTGGTTTATGGAGTGTTTTTCTGGGAGTATAACACAGCCTGGCTCTGTCCCTCTGGCCTTGGGAGCAAAAATGGGAAGCCCATTTGTTACTATAAATTTATACAACAGATAAGAAAATTAGATTGGCAATCTGTTAAAATCAAAAGCCTTTTCCTCCTTTTCTTTACATAAATTTCACTTCATGGTTTATCTTTGCAAAATTACTGCTAAGGTGTGGATTTGGAATTTGGTTTTACTCCTATTTTGTGGCCATGGAAAACAGACAGAGTGGATGTGGTTTTCCATATTTCTGTATATTCATTCCTTGTATTTCAGGTGAGTTCTTCCTCACAGCCTTTCCTGAGATGCAGAATTGCACCAAGAATTGAATAAATTGATGTGCATATTTGGGGTCTGAATAAGAGATTACTCAGCTTCAAAAATGTAATACTTGTAAATAAACTCTCAGTTTATGGAGAGACAATTAGAGATGAATTAGGGAAAAAACAGCAAGAACTACTGGAATTTTTGGGAGAGGGGAAGAGGAGAAATTCCAGAATGCAACAGGTTGCTCTGCAGTTCTTGGTACTTGAATAATTTCCATAGCCAGGAATCATCCAGCTCCTGATGGGCCACAGGAAATGATGAGAGGAGGCAGGGAGATGAATGCTATTTCTCTTTGGGGTGAGGGTGATTTGGTGCAGCAGGAGCTACCCTGGGGCAGGGCACAGCTGGTGGTGATGCCCTGGTCCCTGCTGGCACCGTGGGGTGCCCCAATCAGCCCTGACTGTGCCCAGCTGGGGCTGCCTGGGTGGTGCCCAAATTCCCTCCTGCAGGCTCACTCTGCTGCCTGCCCTGCTCCTGGCCACAGGCTCTGCTCCTGCAGCAAAGGTAGGACTTGAGGTTTTTTTTTGTTTTTTTTTTTTGTCTGATCCAGGGAATATGGAAAGTTGTGCCTGGGTGGTTTTTCTGTGTCTGCAGAAGGTTTTGTATTTGCACTCAGGATGCTGTGTGTCAGTGTCTTGCTGTTTTGTGCCCAAGGTTATGTTATAAAGGGTAAAAAATGGTATTGTGCTGGTTTTTTCAAAGGAAGCAGCATTTTCTTAGGTGTCTGCCTTGCCAAGTGCAGCAGAGCCATCAGGGATGATGAGAAGGGCTTTGTCTCTGCATTTTTGGTCTTGGGTATGGCTTGGGGGTCAAGGGCTGGAGCCCTTCTGATACCAGGGACTCCAGGACTGCAGGAGTAAAAAAAAGTGTTTGGGAAGAAAGAAAGAGTCCTCTGGAGGAATACTCAAGGCTGTGCTGGAAGGCTCATACAGCAGTGAAATCACTCCTGTTACTCCTGGGCTATTCCTCCCCAAAAAGCAGCAGGTACCAGGTGCTTCTCTACAAGCAGAGGGTGTGATTTAGTGTCACAAAACAATTGCACTAAGAGTATTCTTCCTTTGAAGAACAACACTCCTTTAAAACAAGGAGTAAGGAGCAACTAGGAGCTTGCTGTGGAGTTGTGGGGCTGAGACAGGCAGCTGGCAGTAATCAAGTGGCTGTGGGTTAATGAACTCCTGCTCATTAGCTGAGTGGTGGCTCATTAACCATGTCCTGCAGTTAGGGGGCTGCACCACTGAAGGGACTGGGAGTGTTTGGCTGTGCAGCTGCAGCCACTTAGGGATGAGCCCGGGGCAGCTCTGATGCCTCAGCACATTTAGAGGTTTGGAACTTTGAGCTTTGTGGTGAATACAAGGTCCTGCTGTGGAGTCCAACCCACTGAGAGCAATTAGCTTTGTCTGGGCACCTGTGGAAGAAGGGAAAATGCCTGGAAGTTGCCCCTTGGAGTGTCAGGGGCCAGGCAGTGCTGTTGGATATTTGGTGTGTTGCCAGCACGGCGTTGTGGATCCATTCCTGGTCTCCATTCCCACGTGGCTGTGGTGGGAAGCCTTGGTCAGGAGCAGGTGCCTGCCAGGTGTCCATTATACCCTGAAATCTGCAGCATGAGGGTCACTTCCAGAGTGTTCAGCCAGGTCTGTGTTGCCTTGGAAAGCTGCCTTTTAGTGGCTGCAAGAAATATGAACCTGAAGAGAACTGGAAATTTAACACACACTCTAAATGTGCTGAGAGAGACTGCCTTGATTTGACTCATAATTATTCTATTATTGACTGTGGTGTTATCAAATACAGAAATGTTACAGGATAACTCTGGAAAAACAAATGAAGTGGATAATGCTACTTATTCCCTCTAAGAATCAAGGAGAAATGGAGTTTGTATTTGAAGTCGTGTCTTTGAAATGCTTTCCACATAACTGACTTTACCAAAATGGAAAGGTGAATTCATAGCTTGGAGGTTTCTAAAAATGTCTCTGCCAAATGTGTGTGGCTGCTGTCACATGCCAAGTGGCCCAGAGCAAGCCAGGCAAGTCAGGCTGGAATCTTTGGGGGCTGAGAATATCCAGGGGACATGTGCATACTTGTCTGCAAATATGTGGGGCTCTCCTTTGGAAAAAAGGGGGATGGAAATCAGTTTTGATATTGCTCTGTTTGTAATGGTGTGGTTCTTGCAGAAGAGAATCTGAGGTATATTTTTTTCCTAGAGGTGTTGTCTTGGTGATTGTACATTGCTGCTCTGAGTATGTGCTTGTTGTGTTTTCTTCCCACAAAGGTGAGAATTGTTCTCCTAACAGGCTGCAGGTGCTTTGTACCACAACCAAATGCCACATCCAGGCTCTTAAATCATCCTGCTGCTATCAAAAGCTGATTGTGGGCTTGCTGAGGCTGTTGAATAAACACTACTTGATTACCTGCTAGCTTATATAAAGTGGTACAAACTCTGTGCCACGAAGGGAATGACAGTTCTGTTCAGTTGAGATTTGGTTTTCTCACAGGAACCTGTGATGAAGACTCTGTTCCAGTTATTTTGGGTGATGGATTGTGAGAGGTAGTGGCTCACTGTACCTGTGCCTTGAAGTTTTGATTTTCTCCCGGATAGAGAGAGCTGCAGTCTGAGGGATTTGGGACTTTATTAATTTAATTGAGTTTAGACCCTGCCCTGTGTTCAGTGAGATCTCTCCTTGGATTAGCACCTCCAGGGCCCTGAAATGCTGAGTGACTCCTGAGGCTCCTGCAGCCCTGCAAAGCCACTAAAAATAATTGGGCTGGAGTTGGTTGGCTCAGCTCGTCAGAGCCTGGTTCTCATGACTGGGCCATTTACTCAAGAGTTGGACTTATCCTTGTGTGTCCTTTACAACTCTGAATATTCTGTGACTGCAGTTGAGAAGCAAATCTGGCTCTGCGGGGCTGGCAGTGACCCTGGGGGACAACTGGGGGACAATGACCCCACTCCCGTGGCTGCTGTCACACCTTGCCATGTCTCTGAACGCTCCCACTCGAGTTTCCTTTTATTTTTACCCTCTCAAGGTGATGCTGATCAGGTGCCATCGCTCCTTTGTCCCCCGCTGGGGACATCAGAGCCGCTCCCGCATCCCGCTTATCGTGCGGGGCCGGGGCTGCGCCGGGCGGGCTGTGCCCCGCTCCGGGTGTCGGGGGCGGCATGAAAGGAAAATGCCACTCTGCTGCTCCGAGCCTGGCCCGCAGATAAAGCCGCGTGTGTCCCCGGGGGCCCCGATAAGCGCCCAAAGGGCAGGCGGGGAGAGCGGCTCCGCGGGCATCAGCGCACACCAGCCCCTGGAGATAGAGCCGCGTATATATAGAACCACATGAAAGCTCCGCGCTTTCTTCTTTTCAACAGCGGCAGGGCTGAGTGTCACATCCAGGGACGCTTTGGGACCTGACCCCGCCGGGCTCTGGGCTCGCTGTCCCCCGAGTTCTTCAGGGGATGGGATGTGAAACCCAAACCCGCCGCAGAGCGATGTTCTGCCGCGCTGATAAAGCCTCAAAGAGCGGGCAGGGCCGGCTCCCTGTCCCTTTATCTTCAAAATGGACAGCGGGACAAAATTTTCCTGTTCGGGTTATTGGCTTTTTGTAGGTGTCACCCAAGCACCGAGCGGTTTTTGCCGCTGCTGATGGGCGATAACTCTGTCAGAGGCATCTGGGTGCTGACATTATGGCCAGCCAGCCTGAAAGGAAGATAAGATTTTTCTATATTGAGTGAGTCTATTGATCCGGTCGGCCTCCTGTCCTGTGTCTGATGATAACTTGATGTTTCCAAGAGAAACAAGCCTCCCCCTGCTCAGTATATTCACAGAAATCCAGTATATACATATTTAAAAATGATAATTTGCTGTTTCAAATACAAGCAAGCCTTCCCCTGTTCTGTATGTTGATATACATATAACATTATATATTTATATATATATATCTCAATGCAGTGTATTTTGGATTAAATAATGAAGGATTCATTTCTCAGCTGTGTTCTTAAAAGATGCTGCTTTTGCTGCTTCTCATTTGGATATTTCTAGCAGCACTTGCAATTTCTTCATCTTATTATTTCCCTTTAAGTGTCAGAGATGCTGTTTGAAAGTAACTACAGTAAAAATTAAAACTATTTAATGCCAGTGGCTCCTGGCTTTCACTGGCTTGTGCTTATTCAAAACCAACCAATAAGATTTTATTATTTTTTTTAAATTGAGGATAAAACCCCAAAACATCAATTCTCTTTATCTGTAGATCTGTTTAGAATAGCTTTGTCTTTGGTAATTGCAGCCTTTGACCCAAACTTTGTTCTGATCTTTCACAGGCTTAATGGTAAATAACTTTGTAAGCAATAAATAAGGTAATGTTCATGCTGAGAGGCAGTGGTGGGAATTTACCTTCTCATTTCTGAAAGTTGATTAATTTTTGTGAAGGCGTGGGTTTGCATTTAGGTTTTGCATATCTCAACAAGAGCTTCCTGGTCTTATCACCTTGTCAAAAAAAAAAAAAAAAAAAAAAAAAAAAAAAAAAAAAAGTTTGTTAGAGGATTCCAGAAAAGACAGTGAGGAAATGCCAGTGGAGAAAGCCTCACTCCTGC
This sequence comes from Muscicapa striata striata, assembly GCA_030060385.1. Taxonomy (NCBI): domain Eukaryota; kingdom Metazoa; phylum Chordata; class Aves; order Passeriformes; family Muscicapidae; genus Muscicapa; species Muscicapa striata. Next base: position 35,685 of record JAREIS010000012.1, read on the forward strand.
AGCAACAAACAGTAAATATAGAGGGAGAAAAACCTTTTATGTCCAGTACTAAACTGCAAATGAAACCTTTCCTTCTCCCCCTGCAAGAGGGGAATGGCAGCAGAGCTATTTTGGTGGATTAAAGCCAAGAGATAGCAGCGGCTCTGAGCCCTGGCCCGGGGCGCTGCATTCGGGGGCTTTGTCGCAATGAGCGCCCCTGTGTTGTTAATTCGCGTATCTCAGCCTCATTCCTGGGAGGTTCCTCAGCCCTGACCCACGGGAGAAGTTCCTGGGGGCGAGCAGAGCCCGGGGGTCCCTCGGAACGTGTCCATCAGCCCCAGGCACTGCTGGTGACAAATGACATTTTCTGTGCCTTTGTACCCCGGGGCACAAGATGTGGCGTTTGCATCCAAGATCAATTATTTTTAACTGAAGAATGATAGCCCTGCGTCTGAATTATCTCAGGGCTTAATTCACATCAGTTAAAGCTTTTCAAAGGCTTATTAAAATTCCTTAAGTGTGTCCAGCTTATCAGCAGTTGAGTGTCGATGGCATTATACAAATGCTGCTATTGGAAATAACTGTGAAGTATTGTTTGGCCATATTATTCTCATATATATATTTTGTGCCTGGGACTATTAATACTACTTAGTACTTACATGATTCCTTTCATCTGGTGATCCCAGGGAGGCAAGAGCTGCTCTGCCCCTTCTAAATACAGGAAAACCTCTCACATCCAGCAGCTGTGCCTCAGGCTTGGATTTAGCATTTTCACTGGATCCTGCCAGGTTTTAACAGGATTTTGTTAATTTGTGCTGCTGCACCTTGTCTGGTGTGGGCAGTTCCTTTGCCAAGGCACCTGTGGTGCTGGAAAATGTGTGTGGATCAATGTGGAAAATGTGTAAATCAATTTAAACTGGCAGCAGGAAGGAGGTGATCTGAGCAGAAATCAGTGCAGCAACCCCTGTTATGGGGCAAAGGAAAGTCTGAGAGGAGCTTGGGAGGGTTTTTGGAGGGGAGGAGGATTTGTCACTCTGTGTGTCCCCATGCTGGCAGAAAATCTGAGCACAGAGCTGGATCACACTGGTGCAGGGAGAGAGGAGGGGCAGGGACAGTCTCTGAGGAGCTGAGGATATTCCTGTGCCAATCCCTGGCAGTGGTGAGGGAGCAAAAATCCTGATTGTTGTATAAATGTGATGCCTTTGCTGGCATCTGATAGGGCTGTGGGAGGATGGGATGGATTGTTGATGTGCATGAATATCCAGTCAGAAACCCTTGGGATTCATTTGCAAGTTTTTCCTTTTTTTTTTTTTTTTCCTTATTTTTTTCTCTTTTTTTGCCCCCTGCAATTTAACCCATTTCAGGCATTGGTGGAAGTTTAGATTTTATTGTCATCTGTACTTACTCCACACTGAGGCTCTGTCTGGAGAAGCAGTTTGAGGAGCTGATCATTTATTGCAGAAACCACTAGGTAGCACTGTGAAATAAAGTTCTGCACCACGTTCTGCTTCCCTGAACAAAGACTGCCAATTCCAGCGTGGCTGGGCTCCACATGGAATGAAGGCAGCTAGGGTGGGTTTAAAACTTTCTCCAGGCTTGGATTCAGTCAGGTGTGGGAGAAATGAAGCTGTCAGGGGAGGGTTAGACTGGATTTTAGGATAAGGTTCTTTATTCACAGTGCCTGACCACCCTCTGGGGAAGAACCATTTCCTAAAATCCAGCCTAACCCTCCCCTGACACAGCTCCAGACATTCCCTTGGGTCCTGTCTCTGCTCACCAGAGAGGAAATGCAAGGCACTGATTTTATCTTGATTTTAATATGTTAAATGGTGATTTTCCCAAAGAAATAGAGTCAGATAAAAATTTGGTTTTGATCATTAACTTGTTTTCATTGAAATGACTTCAGTCTTTGGTTTATTAATCCCCCAAAATTACTTGAATGAGGTAACTTGTCAGGTTTATTTTGTAACTTCTGGGCTTCAGCAAGCCAGCAGGTTATCCTTGTGCATTTCAACTCTGCTCCACAGTGAGTGCACAACACCCAGAGCAGTCTGTGCCCATTTCTATTTCAATTCCCAGCAGCCAACGTGTGTTCCTGCAGCAGCCCCATATCGCTGCTTTTTAAAATTAGCCCTGGCTTTGGCTGCTGGAGGGAGAGGGGACATGATAAAGGGATTGAGCATCACGCTCTGCCAGAGCTGCTGGGCTTAAATCATCCAGTTACAGGAACCCTGAGCTCTCTGCTGGAAAGATCTGCCTGGTCCCTGGCTCCAGGGGTCACAGGGGGTGTGTTGGTCACTGTCAAATGCTTTGGGGAACTTCAGTGCTGCCTGAGGAGCTGGAAATTCAGAGGAGGGGATTCTTTTTATGTGTCTGCTGTGGCTGTACCTGATGCAAGGGGATTTCTGTCTGCAAAATGAAGGAATTGGGTGAAATGGTCTCTGTAGGTCCCTCCCAACTGAGTTATCCCATTCTAAAATTATTCTAGAAGGACATGGAATTGTTGGAGCAAGTCCAGAGGAGGCCACGAGGTTGATAAGGGGACTGGAGCACCTTTCCTCTGGGGACAGGCTGGGAGAGCTGGGAATGTTCAGCCTGGAGAAGAGAGGGGTGTGTGGAGACCCCCCAGCTCCTCCCAGGAGCTGAAGGGGAGAGGGAGTGTCAGGACAAGGAGGAATGGGTTCAGATTGAAAGAGGGAGAAATGTAGGTCAGGTCTAAGGAGGAAATTCTTCCCTGTGAGGGTGGGGAGGTCCTGGGGTGCCCAGAGCAGCTGTGGCTGCCCCTGGATCCCTGGCAGTGCCCAAGGCCAGGCTGGAGGGAGCTTGGGGCAGCCTGGGGCAGTGGAAGGTGTCCCTGCCATGGCAGGGGTGGAATGGGATAATCTTTCAGTTCCCTTCCAAAACAAACTATTCTGTGATTGTACAGAAAAGCACTTTTTGAGGTGGATTTAATTCCCCCCTGTCAGGGAAACGATTGGACAGTGCTGACCAAGGAGAGCAAAGGGTCTGTACTGAGTCCTGAGCAAGCCAAAACCATCCCAGCTCGAGCTAAAACAAAAGAGCTTATTTTTCCTTGGCAGATGAAAATTGCTTGATGTTTTCACCTTTTTATAGGTTTGGCCACCCTGGCTTAGAGCAAAACAAGGTTGTGGCCTCACCTGCTGCTCTGAGGTGTCTGTTAACACTCGCTGGGCGGCTGCTCCCCTTTATCTGCTCCTTCTGCAGCATCTGCACAACAGTTCTGTGGGGTTTTCATCCCCTCAGGATTTATGGTGACCTCTCAGGGGCCTTCATCAGAGGATCAATACTCTCCTGACACCTGTAGATCAACATAAACTTGACCCTTGGTCTTGGCAGATCCATCAGCACGGAGCCCTTGCTGTGGAGCATCCCTGGGCTGGGAGGGGGTTTGGGAGGAAGCAGCGCTGGTGGCACAGCAGAGCTCCTCCATCCCCAGGTCAAAAGTCAAAATGATAAAGGAAGGCCAAGCCTGTGGTACCCAGGCAGGAAATCGGGATAATAACAAGGGGGAAGGTCCAGCCAGGTCCCTGCAGGGTAATTTGTGCTGTGGGTGATGCTGGAGTGGAAGAAAAGTTCTGTGAAACTCCACGTTCCCTGCAAGTGCTGCTCCCTCCTCGGGGTTGGTGATAAGGAGGGATCTGCTGCTTTAAAAAGCTGCTGCTTATCTTTCGCTCAGGGCAGCAAAAACCTCTCTTTTGAAAAAACAGTTCCTCTCTGTGCAAAGGCTCATCCCACCCATTTTTCTATCCAAACACTCCAGAGCAGGGATTTCTGTCTCTGCAGCATTTCCAGGTGATGGAAGATCCTTGTTCTTCTCTTGAACTCTGCTTCTCTAATGCCGTTCATGAGGTGAAACAATCATCTCAATATTCCACAAATGTTAGAACTACAATTAAAATTGGCTTCTCAGTTTCAAAGCCTCAAAATTCTTGAGTTTACAAAAAAAAAAAAAAAAAAAAAAAAAAAAAAAAAAAAGGTAAAACAACAAGTGGCAGATGCCACAGCAATGATGAGCACTTTGCAGAGCTGGATTTTCCCAGACTGATTTTTATTTAAGTTTTTTTTTCCAGAAGTTTTCCCAAAATGTTAGTGACTCAAAGAAAAAAAAAAAATCCAGTCATCAATTCTGTATTTAAGGAACAAATTGAAATACAGAATGAAGAAGCCCATGTGGTACAACTGATTTTGAACTTTCTCTACTTTCATTCTCCCTGGAAGTGAATAGGATGTTGTTATCTTGGCTGGTAAATCAGGAATGATCTCAAAAAAGAGTTTTTGAAAGCACTGGGTTAGGGAATTTTGGAAGGCACACACCAAAATCTGCAAAATTTGTGGTCTTAATAACAAAATGGTGTGAATGGGAATTAATTGCTTAAATGGCCTCTCCATTCCCAGCCACCTCTGTCTGAACTTCACTCCTGCTTTTACCCAGTTCAGTTCCTGTTTCATTTCCCTGGGTGTGAAATGCTGGTCCCAGGGGCTTGCAGGGATGGTGATGCTCAAATAAATAACTGTGTGTGCTGTAATCTGGAGGAAGTGAGGAGGTGTGGGTAGCAAATCATCACTGCCAGGACCCAGAAGAGGTCCTGGGTGGCTGCAGCTGTGGGATCCCGGCCCAAGGACAGGGTCCTGCCCCCCAGGAGGATTTTTGGTGGTTGTCATCTGCACAGGCACTGCCCAGAGCCATCCATCATCTCCTGCTGTGACCTTGCACCACCTGTCTGTCCCCGGCAAGGACAGCAATTAAAACCCGAGGTAATGAGGACAGCAGGACATGAAAGGGCTTTGCAGGAGCTGATCAAAGGGGGCAGAGCACGGAGCTTTCACAGCCAGAATATGGAGGCAAACAGGACTGGAAAGGGGTCAGGAAAGGAAGAAAATTGGAGAGGATATTTAGGATTTAACTGTCCTTGTTGCTCCATGTGCTGCATGGGGGTGATTCTCTCATGTGCTCTGGAAAATGCTTGAGAGCTGTGGAAGTTAATAACTTGTTCAACAACCAGATTAGTTGGTTCTAGGACTAAAATTAAAATACCTTTCTAAATTCCATTTGTTTCTTACCAACTAGTTTTGAGAGCAGTTTGCACAATTTGAAATACTCAACAAATCTGCTTTTTCCCCCCTTTTTGAGCCTGTTAACTCCTGACCTTACCCACTCCACTTTCATGCCTTCAGCTTCCCCATCTCCACAAGTTATAATTTAGCTCCAGGATGTCTCCCCAAGACCAATTAATCTTCACCAACCCTAAGAACTAAAATTATTTTGACCACTAAGAGGTTTGTTCCCATTTACGAGAGGTTTTGGAGGGTTTTTGTTGGATTTTTTTTAAAATTTTATTTTTTGGGTTTGTTTGTTTTGGTTGGTTGGTTGGTTTTTTGTTTGTGTTGGTTGTTTTTTGTTTTATGGACAACTTATTTTTCCAGCCCTCCAAACTGAGCAGGTATTGAGTGAACTCTACAAGTTGTGTGGGAGAACCCCTGGACTTGTCACAGTGGGCAGGACTGAGCTGAACCTGCTGCAAACACCATGCCCCTCTCTACTGGGGTAGGGAAAAATGCCCTATCTCCTGGTTTAGACCTGTGGTTTAGCTATTTGACCGTGATTCTTTGCTGACACAAAAAAAAGAAAAAGTTATTTTAAGCAGGGATGACTTAAGAGATGTGTTACAGTCTCAGTGGGGTCAGTGCTCCACTGCTCGCACATAACTGGTTTAAAAATGCTTTGCTCTTCTAATGTGAGCTGCTCTTCCTGGGTACTCAGTTTCTGGGAAAGACTTTATTCTCTGCCTCAGCATATTCATCCAGGCTCCATTGAAATAATTTATATTTCATTTGATGTTGCAGCAATTCCTTCATGCAGGGGAACTCACCTGATTTTTGCTCATCTCAGCAGCTCCAGCACCGGTGTGTGCAGGACAATAGGAAATGTGGCTGATGGGCTCGGGGTTATCTTGTCTTTAAATGGGTTTTTCCTGCAGCATGAAACGCTGCAGTGGCAGGCTTTAAAATGACTGCAGGAGACAGGTAGAGATGTTCAAGTAATGTCTTCTGTGTCACTTTGCTAAACCTTGATTGATGAACTTTCACAAATGCGTTGCCAGTGCTTGATCTGCTGGGAGAAATCTCCGCCTCCCTTCTCTGCCTCAAAATGTAGCGTTAATTTCGTGTTTCGGGCAATAACAAACCAGCCAGGAATGAAAAATCGGGCTCCAGGCTGAAAGCCCATCCCTTTCCGCTTTGGAGTGGCATTTTAAAGGTGTTGATTCTTCTTAATAATCCCCATTAACAAGAAATCACTTACTGCTGATACTGATCTAAACTGATGTCAGGGAGATGAATTAGGGGCTGGGGACAGAGGGTTGTTGATCTGTTGTTTTCCTGCCGAGCTTTTCAGGAACATTGAAACACTTAATTCCTGCCAGGACCCTATCTTGTTGTCGGATTCCAGAGAATAACATCCGACGTGGAAACTCCTTGAACTTAAGGAATAAAATTCTGGCACTTTAGGAGCTCCAGTGGTGTTTTTTGGGAAAAAACAATTACTTCAGTTCCTACAAAACTGCTGAAGGCAAGGGATGTGGTATCAGTCCCTTACAGCTGACAATTTGTTCCTGTAAAAATTGTGTGAATTCCAAAGAGTTTGGAAAAACTTGCCATGTGCGGTTTGTCTCGAGGTGACTGAGCTGCTCCCACCCTGTCATCTTCAGGTGGGGCTGGGGCACTGAATTCTCCAAAAACTGGGTTTGAACAGAGCGGCCAATGCCAGTGCCAGGCTGCGTAATCCCCAAAAATCTGAGGGAAGAGCGAGATCAAATCCAAGTTCGAATCTTATTGGAAGCTTTTTTCCTGCAGCCCTTAGCTTGCCCCTGGGCACTGGGAGGATCTCTGATTTCGGGTTCCCTGGGGAAACTCCAGGATCCCGCACTCCCTCTGTGCAGGCTTTTGGTGCTGCTCTAGGGGTGGGGAACACTCCAGGCTCGGACAGGAGCGGGTCGGATTTGATACGTGCGGTTTTCCTGAGCCTTTCCGAGGGCTGGAACAGAGAAGCACGGCCCCGGTACTTTTAGAAATCCTGGGGGGACCTTTTAGCCCTGCCTGACCCTGCGGAGCTGCAGCTGGAAATGAGGCTGAGCTGGAGAGCAGGAATGGGAGAAATGGGGTCTGTGAGCACAGGGAGCCCCCCTTGGCTGATATCAATGTGCTGGGGGCTCATTCCTGCTCTATCTCCTTGCACTTCCCATTAATTAATCCGGTTAATGGAAGCGCTTTAACCTGGTGCTTGCTGGCAGCGCTGCCCGGCTGGGCGCAGCCAGCTGTGCCTAAATCGCTTTCTGAGCCGGCTCCAAGGCTCCGGCTGCTGCTCCAGCCCCGGCTCATCCTGCCCTGCATCTGCTCGTGATGCAATTCCCGCAGGAACGGGGAGGCTTGGGGAGGAGGGGAGTGTGTGAGCAGGAGCTGTGGGACACTCATCCCCTCTGAGAATGAGTCCTGGAAATCAGACCCAAAGCTGGTGCCCACTGCAGGGAAAATCCCCACACAGATTTCTTGATAGCTGCAGCTCTGAGTTATTATGGGAGGAAAATAAACATGGTTGAAGGAAATAACGGGGTCTGAGGAAGGGAAAGGATGTTGGGAGTGTGTGAGAAGGGTTCTATGTTGATGTGGGGAGTTACTTTTTCCTGAAGTTTCACTGCTGTCTGTCTTGTTTGTCGACTTAATGAAACTGCTCAGGGCCAGCTTCTGAAAGTTCAAGTTTTAGCTAAATCTTAATTAAATTTGCCTGCCCCTGTGTTAACTCAGGACTTCTCCTTTTGTGAGGACTCCCTGTGTGCTCTGAGCGTGGCCAAGCTCTGCAGTGGTGACAGCAAACTGTCACTGTGTTGGGCTGTCCCCCAAACTCTGGCTGCCCCCCACCACTCACTAGTTTAAACCCAGCTTTCTCCTGCCCCCACCACTCACCAGTTTAAACCCAGCTTTCTCCTGCCCTCCACCACTTACCAGTTTAAACCCAGCTTTCTCCTGCCCCCCACCACTCACCAGTTTAAACCCAGCTTTCTCCTGCCCCCCACCACTTACCAGTTTTTTTCCTGCCCCCACCACTCACCAGTTTAAACCCAGCTTTCTCCTGCCCCACACCAATTTTTTTTTTTTTTCCTGGGACACCCCTGGCTCTTTTCAGGCTGGGCATTTTTGGGTTGATCTGCTGCCTCTCTCCCGTCTGGATCCTGTGTCCTCCTAACACAAAGCCCTCATGGAGGTGGTTTTAAATGAAAGGAAGTGGCCTTTGCTTCTCTCTGGCCTGCCCTGTTCCCCTGCTCCGGGGCTGGCAGGTTCTGGTCCCCGCTGTTGCAGACCCCGTGTCCCTGTGGCTGTCTGGGATGAGCTCCCCGAGGCAGATTCCCCTCGGGATGAGGCTGAAGGTCCCTCTTTGCCCAGCCCTGAGCCCCAGACAGGTGTCTGCACCCCTCGCTGCATTGGGGGCTTTGCGGGCAGCACCCAGCGCTCCCCTTGCCTTGGCAGGGATTGGAAGGAGGTGGGAGCTCCTTATCTGTGCAATCCTACCCCGGGGAGTGTGTGGGATTGGGAGGGAGGGAGAGACTGCAGGCAGCTTCCATTCCCTGTCAGCCTTTCATCCTCTGTCCCAGGGCCACAGCCACCCTGTCTCCATCCCTGTTTACTGATGGGGCCGATAGGGCCGAGGCAGGAGGGGTTGCAGGTCCCCTTAATCGCCCTGTCACCGGCCGGACGGCCTCAGACACTCTCAGAGGATGTTGTGACTGCGCTGAATTACAATGTTTGTTGTTTCTCACTCCCAATAATTGACATTTGATAGCGACTACCGTAAAAGCGGCCGAGGGGCTGGGGCTGAGGCAGAGGAGAGGCAGGAGCCGGGCGCTGGGGAGCCCCGCTCGCTGTCCCGGGACAATGTGGGGACGATTTGGGGACCCTTGCGCCTCTCCCCATGCGGACAAGGATGTGGAGGGGCCGTGAAAAGTTCCTGTGGATGGGCTGGGGACAATGTGGGGGCTTTGGGTTGTGACTTGGGGTGTCGGTACCTCTCCTTGCAGCGATTAAATCAGCCCCACGCTCCCGACACCAGCCCGGGGACAAGGGCAGCGGCTTTAAAACGATTTTAAAAATTCCTTAAAATACAAACACCATTTGCAGGAGGCAAAACGGGGAATGCCGAAGGCAGGGAGAGGCTACACAAACCCGGGGGGACCGGCAGGGAAAGGCTCCCGAAACGGCCCCGGAGCGCCCCGGGATGCGCAAGAACGCCAGGGACGCCGAGGTTCAGCCACTCTCTTTAATGACAACTCGCTGATCTCCGTCAGCTTGTACAGCAAAGGGCAACACGTACCGAGGGGCGGACAGTGCATTTCCATACTAACTCACGTTTTAGTGCAGAACCCTACGGGACCTGATGGGCCGGAGTGGGTGTCCCTCGGCCGGGCTGGGGTGGGTCTGTCTGTCTGTCTGTCCTCATCCCTGCCCAGACTGGCAAGGGACACCTGGGGGTGCCGAACTGACCGAACAGCGGGGACCGTACGGGAAGTGCAAAAATTAAATGTGGATGTCAATAATAATTAGTATAGAGTAAAAGTTAAAAAAAAAAAAAAAAAAGAGAGTTGCAGGGCTTGGCTGGGTGTTGTTGGGAACAAGTCACGCGAAATTACCGGCTGGTTTGTAGGAAGGAAGGAGGGGAATTACGAGGGTGAAGATCCGGGTGAAAAGGGAGCAAGAGGGCCGGGAAATGCGGGTACCCCCTGCACGAAATCCCAAAACCCGCCCCGTCCGTGGCCACCACACTGGTGAGATCCTCGGGGATGCTCCACTGAACCGTCCTCGAGCCCCGCAGCCTGGAAATGTCCCGAGCCCGGCTCGCAGCCCGTCCATCCCCATCCCCGGGGGCAGCGGGCTGGGTGCGGGCTCTACCAGGCTCGGATCCCGTGCAAGGTGGAGATGCCCGCGTTGCCCTGCGGGATGGGCGTTTGCACCGAATTCAAGTCCCCCACGCTGAAGTTCATGAAGTTGTTGGCGGGCGCCGAGGGCTGCATGGGCTGCATGGAGGGGTAGCTGCAGTTGTAGTTGGCGTTGCAGGCGGGGCTGTTGTAGTTGGTGTACGCGGGGTAGGCGTTGTAGCTGTAGGGGTTGATGCTGACATTGTAGGGCGAGCTGTAGGGGGACGATTCCCCCAGGCAGGGCTTCCCATCGCGCACCAGCACGGGCACCGCGATCCGCCGCGGCGGAGGGATCCCCACCATCTCCAGCGTCTGGTCCTGTCTCTGCCTTTTGCATTTGTACCTTCGATTCTGGAACCAAATTTTCACCTGCGTGGAGGTGAGCTTTAGGACGTTCGCTAGGTGGTCCCTCTCGGGGGCCGAGAGGTATTTCTGCTGCTTGAACCTTCTCTCCAGTTCGTACACTTGGGCTTGAGAAAAGAGGACGCGAGGTTTCCTCCTTTTCCTCTGTCTGGGCCGCTCGGGATCTTCCAGGTCTCTTTTCTCCTGCTCCAGGCTCTTGTGTAGGGAGCACAGCTCTGCAGCAAAATAAAAAAGGGAGGAAAAAATGGTGCAAAAAAATTATAAATCAGTATTTATAAATAAAGAGGGCGCAACGAGAGTGAGTGAAACTTGGCTCTTTCTCAGCCTCTCAGGCTGCTGTGGCCGCCCGCTCCTGCAGCAACGAGCCCAGCCCTGCTCTTTAGGTACCTCTTCAACAATTTGTCCGTCTGGTTTTTTTTTGTTTGAAAACAGCGGTGCCTCGTGCACTCATGTGAGTCTCGCCCGCCTGTGCCCCAGCCTGGATTTATCACAAGCAGCTTTGTGCTGAAACCCACCCAGACCCCGAGCGAGTCAGGAGTCGCATTTGTCACCCGGTTCTTGTCCCCAGACTCGAGGTCTCGCGTGTCACCCTGCAGCTCTGCCCGGCCGCTTGGGCAGGGGCCCAGCCCTGGGGGAATCAGCGGGACCCTCGGTGGGGTCAGCCCCGCCAGGGGATACAGATGCTGGGGCTCAGCGAGCCCCCAAACCGAGCGCTGTCCCCGCTCCCCGCAGCCCCGAGCGCTCGGGGATCACCATCCCCCTGCCCTCCGTTTTTTTTTTTCTCTCGAGCCCCGCTCAGCAGCGCTTGGCTTTACCTTTCTTGTCTGCCTTGGCCTCCTTGGCCGAGTCCATCTCCATGTAGCTTTTCACGTAGTAGGAGCCGGGGAAGGCGGCCGTGGTTTTGCTGGGGGGCGGCTCGGGCAGCTCCTCCCGCAGCTCGGGCAGGGCCGGGGGCTCGGCGCCGAACGCCTCCTGCTTGAAGGTGGCCAGCATGCAGGACGGGGAGGCCAGCGAGGCCAGCTCCATGGAGCCCAGGCCGCCCTGCTGCTGCTGCTCCAGGTTCAGAATATCCTTCACCGAGAAGGGAGTGCTTGTCACAGGGCTAGGAAACATTGCGGAGGACAGCGGGGCAGCGGCCGCAGCCCAGGGTCATGGAAAAGTAGGTGGGGAGCAGGCAAGGTGGAGCAGCGCTGGAGCGTGGGCTCCCGGAGGGGGCACATAGCATTCCCGAGAGTAGCCCTGACTTGTGCACGGCGGGCAGGTACGAGCGGACCATAAGGCGAGGGAAGGAGGGACTAGGCAGTTTTTGGGTGACTTTAGCTTTCTATTGGCCAACATTGCGGTGATGGTATGAGAGATGCAAAGTTCCATGTCACCTAATATAGTAATACATCTCAAAAACAGCTCCGCTCTTTTAAAGGGGCGGCACTGCATTTATCCGGCTTCGCAGCGGGGAGTTTGTTCATCCATTTGGAAAAAAAAAAAAACCCAAAACAAAAAAGAATGGCCTAATGCGTACAAAGTCACTATCTGACGCTATCTATCATACAGTCAGATTAAATAAACAGGCCTGGAGGAAACCATCAACCAAATATGTGCTGATTTAATATTTTTTTTTAAGCGAGAGAGCGGAGGTTTCGTTTTTAGTATTCTGCAATGTCCGATGGCGAGCACAGTGATTGCAAAGTCCAGCTGACAGGAGAGGGATTCTGAGCAGCCGCTCAGAGCTTTGGAGAGATAAATGCTGACTGGGTTTTCCTCTCGTTTGTTTGTAAAACTTAAAAAAAAAAAAAAAAAAAAAAAAAAGGCACCGTCTGGCGAAAAAAAAAAATTAACAATGAACTAAAATAAGTGCGGGTGAAGGTGTTGCAAAATATCCAGGGGTAGGAGTGGAATAAGTAAAGCAAGGGGCTTCACTATCCCCGGCCGGGTGGGTGCAGGGGCCCGGCTTGGTGCGGCAGAGGTGGGGCTCATTCATTTAACTCGCATGGAGCCGCTAAAATAAACCTTAGCTGTAAAGCCGCAGGTTGCGGAGGGGCGCTTCGGGGTTTTGTGGGTTAGGAGGGGTGAGAAAAAAGATCAGAAATAAATAAAGAATCTCCTTTAGAGCTCCAGCGCCCGGCTGAGAGAGGCACGGGGATGGGCTCGGTGAGGACAGAGCAGAGAAACCCTGAAGGGATGCGGTGAGTTTGGGGGGCCCTTGGCTGAGCCCCGCTCTCGGGGTCACAGCATGCAAGTCCTTTCTCCTCCCGCAGGAAGGGACCCTCCGGGCCGGCTGGAAAGGTGAGCACCTGCCGACCCCCAGCGGACAGACCCCCGAGATTTTGTGTCTCTACACCCCGGTATCTATTCAGGGAGTTTAATTCTCGGTGTTTTTGCGGGCGGTGCTGCCCAGAGCCGCAGCATCCCCGGCGCTCGCAGCCCGCGGCTGCGCTGGGAGCGATTTATGGGCGAACCAGCTCCGGATCTGCCCCGCTGACAGTCGGAGCGATCCCTGGGAACGGGGAGAGCTGAAATATTGCCATTTAATGAGGGGAGGGGTCGGCCAAGCGGCCAGCTCGATCCTCGCGGCTGCGTTTCCTGCAGCCTGTCCTGGGAAATAACTGCAGGGGATGGATGCAGGAGGAAGGGTGAAGTGCGCGGGGAATGTGCAGGCACCTAGAGAGAGGAGCCTGTGGAGGGACTTTGCAGAGTGTTTGCGACACCCCCGGCCCTCCGCGGGCTTCCTTAACCTCGCCCCCTCCTTTTTATTACAAATGTATAGGGATGGGTTAGATACAGGCCAAAATAACGAGGTGATGCCCATCCTCCCCAAACCCAGAGCCGCATCCCCATCCTGCGGGATGGGAGAGACGCCTTCCAGCGCTCCTTTCCTTTATCCCGGGCCAGGCTCGGAGCTCGCAGGGCAGTTCCTGCCCCGGAGGTTTCCCGGGGTCCGGAGCGCATCCCGGGGAGCGGGAGGCGCGGGCCGACAATCCGGGATTAATCGAGGATTGCCCGGGTCCCTGCAGCCCCCCGGTCACACGGCGGCTGCCGATCGATGTGGGCCCGGCTGCACAGGGTGGAAGTGATTAATTGAACGATAAGCCCGAGCTATCATTTGGAATGTCATTAATGCGTCGGGGAGACATTCATTGGAGACAGACAGCGTTATCTCCGCTTTATCTTCAACAATGCATCACTTTTAATACTGCAGTTTAGAAACAAATGGGGGCTTTAGCCTTAGCCCTTCTCTTCGTGTTTATATTTTTGGAAGAATCACAACTAGTGGGAGTCCCGGGCTCGGCCCCCTGATAAATGAACATTAGCACTTTTTAGAACTACTGTATCAACAAAAAGAGCTGCAGGGCCGCAATAATTGGTGAAAAAGCAAACACTCCGCAAAGAGAGGCCAGGTCTGCTCTGTGTCCGGCTGATTGATGAATAAGTTACTGACATACAGCAGCTCACGGACTTTCCGGGTCGGGGCTCAGCACCCATTCCTCCCCCCCTTTCCCACCCCCTTTTTCCCTTTCCCGGGGCTCTCCAGCAGCCCGCTGGAGCCAGGCTCGGGCTGTCCAGGGGCAGGGACAAAGGTGACCCCAGCTTTCCCCAGCTCCGGACACCGATCGCAGCCCGCAGGGTCCTGCCCAGCCCGGGGGGACCTGCCCGGGTGTCCCGGCGGAGCCGCGAGTGGGGACCCCGAACTCTCCCGCATCACTTTTAACTTTTGAGGGCTCGATTTTGATCTCGTTTATACAACATTGAAAAAAAAAAAAAAAAAAATTAAAGCGAGCAAGGGCCCTTGAAACACCTTCTGCAGACCGAGGCCCCAGGGGTGTAGGTAAAAAAACCCAGGGGAAATAGGTAAAAAAAACCGCTGCAGTTTTTCTGGCTGTCAGAAACAGAAACTTTCTGGGGAAAGTAGGGGTGTCCCGTTTTGTGTTCTGTCCCGGCTGGCTTCACGCTGTTTGCAGGTTGCTCTCGCTGTCCCCTCGGGACAGAGCCTGCTCTGTCCTCTCGTCCACACCCGCTCGTTGCTTCTCTCGGGGATGTGATTAGTGTTGCGTTTAGTGTGGTTTTGTAATTTTTTTTTGTGTTATTTTATCTTAAAAAAAAAAAAAAATAGACTCCAAAAACTTTTCTTGCTGAAGCCACCCAAACAAAGAGGAAAAAATTCCCAACCCCGCAATTAGCTCCAGAGGGCACATCCTCTCTCCCTCTGAGCTTTCGACACCTCGGACTGTTTAGAGAGAGAGATGGTACCTTTTAAAAAAGTTTTCCTCTTAATCCCAGTCGGTTAAGATGTCCAGGGCCCCCTCCCGTTCTAATTCCCAGCTATCTCCCGAGGACTCTGTTTATACCTCGCCAGTAAACGCCGGAGTTTGAAACCTTGTCACTAATTGAGTGCTAACACTTCAGGTGCTATAGATTTGTTAAGAGCCAGTAGTCCAGAAATAGCCTATTAGGGTTTCCTTGCGAGAACCGGTGCCAATCTCCCGGTTCCCACCGTGGCGCCGGGAGCCGCCGGCACCCCGGGCTCTCTGCGGGTCCCCGAGGGCTCCCCAGAGATTTTTGGGCAGTAATTCTTTCCAAGCCATGGGGAAGGGGTGCTGCGAACTGGCGAGCCCTGGGTGGATAAATCCTGCCGGAGGGATCGTGGTGCTGCCGTGCGTGTCGGGGTCCGGGAGGGCTTTTAGGGGCTAATGGGGGCGGCTGGGGCCAGGGAAGGTTTTGCTGTCACTCCTCTGGAATTCTGCAGAGGGAAATGAGTTCGGAGCTGTCCAGGCACTCCACTCCGCCGCAGCTAAAACCTCCTTTTCTTCATGTCTTTTTTCCTACTCTTCATTTCCCCCATTTTTTAAAAATTGCTTTTTTATTATTCTCTTCTTTCCCTCTGGTCCTTTCAAGCTCTAACGAAGCCCGCTTTTTCCGGCCATCAAAAAGAGTTTGGACCTTGACATGAAGCCGGCCTTGGAGAGGGGCCCGGTGCTCGGGACCGCTGAGCTGCGAGCCCGGGGCTTCCTCCGGGACAGCCCCGGTACCGGAGCCGGGGCAGCCAGGGGACCCCTGCCACCACCCTGCCACCACCCTGCCACCACCCCCAGCTCACCCCGCCAGGGATTCAGGGAATAATTCCCTCCCCTTCCCTCCGTGCAAACGCTGCAGGGCGCAGCACGGAGCCTTCCCTTTATTACAGGGCAATTGATGCAGAGCCCCGGGTGAATCTCCCCGGAGCTGTTGGGGTACCCCAGCCCCGCTCCTCGCCTCTTTCTGCCTCCGCGGGTGACTTGGGCAGCAAATGCCTCCGTGGAGTTTCCCCTCCTGCCCTGGGCTCCGTGCCTGGAATCTGACAATTCAGCTGCTTCTTGCACCTCGGGTGCTAGAAGTGTTTTTCCCCCCCCCGGCTGAAGCGAAAGCTGGGAGCGGGGCAGATAAATGAAAAGCTTTAATTTTACCCTGCCTGTAACTATTTTTTTCTTTTCTGCTTGTAACCGTGCTGGGTTCGCTGGTGAAGAGAGAGCGATGGGGGAATTCTCCGACTTTCCCGTCGCCCTCTCCCCGTCTCCGGGCAGCGGTCGCGTTATTTGCGCTTGTTTCGGACCCGCCGGTTTTCTGCGCTCCAGAAAAAGTTTTTTTATGCTTCCAGGTAATCCCCAAAGCCATTGTTCGTTACGTTTCCATGGGAAACGCACTCAGGGCGAGAGCCATATTGTGATTTTTAGGGACGGGGAATTAAACGATCGAAGAGATTTCGATGTGACAATGCTTTGTCACTGGCCGGGATGCGCCGGTGTCCGGCGATGGACAGGAAAACAGTTCCAAAAACGAAATACCTTGCGGGCACTGTGAAGTCTGGGCTGCTTCGAAGGACAAAGCTCTGAACGCGGCGGGGCTTTGTCCCCATCTTCTTTCCCTGGGCCGGGAAGCCCGAAACTGCCGCACGATTTCAGGGTGTTTGCGGCTTGTCTGTCCGCACGATGTTTTCCAGAGGAGATAAAGCTCTGACTTCTCGGGTACTTCCTGCTGCCCGTGTAAAATCCGATCCGTCTTGCGATGTCACCGTGCGCGCTTGGCGCTCCTCGGGAGCCCGGGAGGGGGGCAGGGGGAGTCACGTTTAACATGAGAGGGTGTTTGGGCTTTATTTGTCTTTAAAGTGTTCTGTCCTGGCCGCAGAGGTGAAGGACCGGCCGCGGTGCCGGTATCGCCCGGGGGATCCATCTCCATCCTGCCCAAAGCCTCTGGAAAAAAACCCTTTTTGAAGGAGTAGCTCCGCCGAGACGGATGGGAGAATTGAGTTACAAAGAGCTGACTCCCGGCCGTGACCCACAAGCGGAGAGCCATGAAATCGCCTGTCCTGGGGCTCTGTGTCCCCTTTCCCGTCCCCTTTCCTGTCCCTGTCCCCGCGGGGCCTGCTCGGGATGCTCGCTCTCCCTTCCCTGCCCGTCCCCTTGCTCCAGAAAGGCGAATTCCCGGTTCGGCCCCGCTTTTTTTTTGGTCGCACTTGGCGCTGGGCAGCCCCGAGGGAGCCTCCCCGCTGTCCCGGGGAATTCTCCTCCGCTCCTCAGGGTGATGCTCCTGCTGGCAGCGCCGCGCCTCTTTCAGGTAATAATGAATAACTTCAAAAAACATCACCTCAAAAACCAACATCTCCTCCAAATCCAACAAACCGACAACTACCAAAACTTAAAAAAAAAAAAAAAAAAAAAAAAAAAAGGAAGGAAGAAAGAAAGGAATACCTCCTGCTACCGCGGAGCTCTCGGACCCGCGATTATTTTTGTCCTGAAATGCATTTGGCAGAATTGGTTCCTCCTTTCCCACTTCTGAATCCCGCAAACAGAGGCACCGGGAAAAGCTCAACCTTGTGGAGCAGGACCAGGACTTTGGAGCAATATTTTTTTTTTTTTTTGGAAGTGGTGAAATTATCCGTGGTTGGGTTTTGTAAAGGTCTGACGAGGAATGGATGGTTTCTCCGAGTTGTTCATTTTTGCCTCTTCTCCGGAAAGTAAAAACTCCGGGTTCTCCCGCGGCTTCTTTTATAGAATGCAAATATTTGGGAAGAAATCCCTGTAAAATTAAAATATGTAAGAAAGAAAAACCGGTAAATACACGCAGGAGAAAGGGTTTTCATCAGCGTGATGAATACATAGGTTACCGTACGTAAACCACAGATATTTCAAGTGCATGGATAGAAGAAAAGGGTAAAAAGAAACTAAAATCCTGTAAAAGTTCTTCTAAATTTTTAGCTTGCTCTTTTATTTTTTTTTCCTATTCTGAGTAAAATTTTCAAGTTTTGGATATCTTCGCGTGTATTTATTATTATTAGTAGTATTGGTATTATTAGTATTAGTGTTATTATTATTTCAAATGAAAGTCGCATAAATAAAACCAGATCTGAATTTTTATTCCCAAAATTTTACCTTAATTATCAGCCCGTTTTTCAGCGGTAGAGGGGGAAGCACCTTTTAACTGCAGCCTTTATTTTTTTTTCTGGGAGCCCAGGAAATCCAAAAAAAAAAGCCCTGGAGGACAAGAGGGAAAAGTGCTCGGGTGCCTCGGTGCTTTCCTCCCTCCCAGCTCTGTGCTATTCCTGCCCGGATCACACCCAGTCACCGCCGCCTTTTCTGTTTGTCAACTAAAAGCCAAAAAAATTATTTTTTTCTAAGTGAAACGCAACAAAACGTGAATCACCCTTTAATTTCTCGGGCAGGGTTTATTTGTGAGAAAATAGGAAGGATTCGGGGTTGGCTGTTGCCACTTTCTTACACTTTTGTCTGCTCTTCTCCCCGGCGGTCCTTTGGAATTACTTTTGGTTTTTAATTACATCGTATCTGCCCGTGCCTGCAAGCTAAAATTAGTGAGAGGAGCCGGCGGGGGCCGCGCTGTTTTTGGGAAAGGAGGAATCTGAGGGAAGGGATCAATCCCGGGAGAAGGAGCTTGGGTGGATCTTGGCTTTGGGATGGGGCTTGTGTCACCCAGGGGTGGGGGGACAGCAGGGTTCCCTCGGAGCTGATTTTTAAAGCCAGGACAGGCATCTCCAGCCCTTGGCTGGGTTATGGCTGAGCTCTGCAGCTCCGGCCTTTGTGTGTCTGCACATTCCTGGGGCAGCACCTGCTGCAGGTGGAGGCAGGAGAGAGCTCAGCATGGTGGTGCTGGAGAAAAACCACTCCAGGCCCTGTCTCTCCAGCTCTCTGATTTGGGAAAAGACCCCTGGGGAGGCACTGCAGCTTTTTGAGGCACTTTCACATTTAAGGTTAGAGCTGGAGTCAGGAAAGATCCTTTCCTCTCATTTCTGTTGTTTTCCTGACCCTGGCCCAGCGCAGTTTTTAATGTTCAGCCTTGATCAGAGCTCAAGAGGACATTTCCTCCTCCAGTGTTTCTCTGGGCAAAGAGGCACCACCAGATTTTTTTCCATAATGATGAAAACATCTGGCCCTCTCTGAGCTGTCAGGCTCTGCTCTGCTCCTTCCCAGATGCCTTCCCCAGCACAGCCCTGCAGCTGCCCCAGCACAGCCCAAGGAATTCCCAACCTCCAGCTCGGGAATTCTCGACACTGTCCACACAGGGGGACTGACTCCTGCAGGGTCCTCATTCCCTGCTTTTGGATTTTAGGCACAGCCAGCCCAGGGAGGTGGAAATCTCTACCCTGAATTATTTTCTGAGGGTTTTCCCTTCACTGTGTCTAACAGAAGTTGTTATGTGTAGCTCAGGATTAGCTGCTCCATGGCTTCCATCCTGGAATGAGGGGGTACATCCATGCTTTCAGCCAGGGCACTGATTTTCACTGTCAAAACATGCTTTAGTAATAATGTGTTCTAAGTTTTGTGTGTCAGAGCTAGATCAGGCATCCATTTATAAAAAAAGTAACATGATAATAAACTCCCCAAAGAGAAATAAAGAAAGCACTGATTCAATAAGATGCCAAAGTGCTGATCAAATTGTAAATATCTGAATTACAAGGATCTCTCATGTGCTTTGACTTCCATAACAGAACTGAGGTGAAAAGTTAGAAACTTTATTGATATATTGTGATTTAAAGAAAGTCACAAAACTGAACAGCCCCTGGAAAGTGAACAAAGGTACATCAGTGGAATGACTGAAAAAATAAATACAAGGAAACACTCTGAAAGATGCATTTGGCTCCAAGTAGTCAGAGCAGCCTGAGCCCTGTCTAGAACAGCTCTCAGGATTTCAGCATATAAAAGGAAAGGGGGCGATGTCCTATGTTTAAAAATACGACTTTACTTAGTCCCAAGGAAGAATAAACAAAGCAAAGCCAAAATCCTCAATGTCTCTAGAGGAAAAAAAAAGTGTTTAACCACAATTCTAAACTATCCTTTTCCTTGTCCCTCACCACTTTTTAAAAAATGGACAAATAACAGTGCCAAGCTCCAAAGCCTTGTGTCATATTCCAGCCTCTCCAGCTTCACTCTCATTGATGCCAAAGTTCATGGAAGAACAATAATATTTACAAAAAATTAACCTGATCCAGTAGTTCACATTCAGGCAACGCTCTGCACTTAAGGTGATGGAAGCTGTGGCAAAACAGAGCAGAAAATCCCAAAGTATCTCCTGTCCTGGGAACTTGAATTTCATCAGGGTTGTGAAAGCTCTGCTGGGCTGATCCTTGGCTGTGTTGGTGCAGAGGATTTGGTGGTGTGCAGAGGCTGGGACAACTCCATGGTGGAGATTCAATGGAAAGAGATTCCCATTCCCATTCTTGTCCTCATTCCCACACATTTATTCTGAATGACTTGTTAGCATTAGCTGGATTAAAGTTCCAGTAGGATAAAATGTCCTGCAGGAGGGATTTCTGCTCTGCATTTTGAGGGCAGTAAGTGCTGTTGTCTCTGTGTACATTTTTATTGTAAGCTCCACTAGCCCTGGAGTAAATCCTCATTTTGAAAAAGTCCCTTGTATGACTGGAGTGACTCTGAGCTACTTTCTATATGTGCCACACATGAGCAAAAGTGAGGGGAAGGGGACACTGTGAGCTGCAAAGCCAGGCCCCAGCACTCAGGATGTGACTCTGTTGTGTACATTCCCTGTCAGGCTCTTGGGTTTATTTCAGCTCTGCCTTTCCCCCCTAAAGCCTGTGTCTGTCCAAAGTGCACAGGATGCACAGTGCTTGTGCAGCAAAGTAACAATTCAATATTTAGTTTTGTCTCTGTTGTTGAACCCCCAGCCTTGTTCCACAGCAAGATCCTAAACCTCAGATTTTTTCAGTTCTTCTTTCATTTCAGGGGTGTCCAAGTGCTCTGAGGGTATGAGAGGTTCTGCCTTTGCCTATCCCATGTGTGGAGAGGAAAATAACCCAGGAGTTTTAGCCCTGGATTTAAGGTGCAGAGTGTGAGGTTAAAAGCATCCATGGATTTGGAATGCTCCATGTAAGATTGTTGTAGGATGAATGAAAAGAATTTTGGAGGTTAAAAGATGCTACAGCATTCCAGGCATGGAGAAAGCCTGAAGAAATTGCTGTTTAATGGGGATAACTTGGTTTTGTTTAGGTGATTCTCATGTAGATAACAAAAATTTCCAGGTCCTGGTGCAAAAGTAAAATATTTTCCTAAATGCACAGATGTGCTACAGTCACTCAAAGCAAAAATCCTCAGGATTTTTCTGGTGCATTGTTTTCCAGCCTTGCTCTCCCCAGAGGCATTCCAAACAAAGCAGGTAGACACAGCTTCCAAAAACAGGCAGGTACCTTTTGGCTCAGCTGTGAAAAAGTGTTCAGCAAGTGAAAATAATGGAAATATCAGCCAAGCCTCCTTCAGGTGGAGAGCCAGGGATGAGAGGCTTCTCCAGCTGGCCAGTTTGGAAAGCTTTTGTGCATGAACAAGAAATGGGCAAAAAAGAAGGAGCTTGCCTTGGGTAAATGCCCTGAACTGATAGTTTACAAACTGTCCTCCCACTCAGGCAGCCCCTTTCTCTGGGATGAGAAAATCTGCTGCAGATTTTCCTGGTTGCTGCCACCAACACGAGCATCTGCTCCACCTGCAGGCACTTGCACTGTTCTAAAGCTAGAAAAAAGTGGAGCTCCTTGCTTGCTTTTTGTTTATTTTCCATTTTGTAAATTGAAATCCATCTAATTATGGTTCTTTAAGTGAACAGCCCATTTGTACAAACTTGCAGCATCCTTTTTACAGGGAATGCTCTCAGCCTGCTGGGTATCAGCTCTGTCTGGTTTGGGACACCCCATCCTTGAGTGGTTTCACTTTTATCAGTGGTGCTGGGATATTTTTCTGCTGGGAAAGGCCATCCTTAGGAAGAGCAGCTGTTACCTCATCAGAAAGGTGTGAGGTGGGCCTGGCTTTTGATCACTTGATTAACTCAGAGTCCATGTGAGAGCTGTGGGACACCAAGGCATCCTGTCAAACCCATCCCTTTCTCCTTCCTGCCGTCCAAGGCTGGAGATAAGCAATAGTGAGATGTCTGTCTGGCTGATGGAACCAGCAGTTTCTGGTCTAATCCATGCTGGGCTACAGCACAAGTGTCTACCAAGGATTATTATGTTTTATACAATACATGCTGGTGGGTAAATTTAGAGTTGACAAGTCCCTTCCACAATTGGAGGACTCAAGGACAGTCCTATCAGGTGGCAACTGGCTGGGGGAGTATTTATAATCCATTTGCTGACTGGAATTAATATGAATCTGTCATCCCTTGTGCCACTTGGGAAGCCACGTAACCAAGGGCTGACGGTGCCAATAGCTGTGGGAGATCTTTTTTGGCAATAGCTGGATGTGTTTTTCCCGACTGATTTCAGGAAAAGTTGTCACTGAGATAAAGCACTGTCTGGACCCTCTGTTTTCTGAGCCCTGCAGACCTGGGGAAATGGGACATTTGACACGGGCAGGAGATTGTGGTGTGGGGGCAGGCGGGGCACAGCTGGTGTGTCCGAGGAGCTGACAGCTGTCTGGGGAGAGAGCTCAGAGCTCCTGCCAGGCCACTGCAGCATCTCCTGCTCCTGCCTGGCTCCAGCAGGTAATGCTCCCTGTTATCTGTGCCCACAGACAGGGAACTGGGGCTTCCTCTCTTCTAATCAGCTGAAACACAGCCAGCCAGCTTCTCCAAGCAAGGCAGCTCCTTTCTTGTCACTCAGTTTTCCCTACCTGTTTGATATGAATGCCTTGATGGAGTCACCTCAACCCTTTGGTTTTTGTGTGTGTTAAAACCAGCTGGGAGTGTTTTCCACAGGAGTTTCCTACAGTGCTGTGCTCCTGCAAACACCCAAGGGCTTCTGTTCAGCATGGCTCCCTTGGGAGCAATGAAAGCTGTGTATTGAGGTTTCCTGACAAATAACATCCCTTGGCAGTGCAGCTGGGTGATGTAGATGAAATAAATGACAGTAAAACTGGAGACTGTTACAGCTGAAAGGAATTTTATAAAGAAATTAATTTGGTGATGTAGATGAAATAAATGACAGTAAAATTTGGGACTGTTATACCTGAAAGGAATTTTATAAAGCAATTAATTTGGTGATGTAGATGAAATAAATGACAGTAAAATTTGTGACTTTTACAGCTGAAAGGAATTTTATAAAGTAATTAATTTTTTTCCCAGGTTCTCATGTTTATTTTTGCATTTCACTGTGTTCACAGAGGGGCTCCCTCCTTCCCCTCTAATCGGACACAAACCTCTTTCCTTGGAAATACTGTTTAGCCATGTTCTATCTCCAAACAATAAAAGCCACGTTATTTTTAACCCATTGATAACATGCTCTAGGACCAGCCACCCAAACTTTAGGCACAGAAAGACAAAACCTTGAAGAGAAAAGTTTTATTCAGCAAGGGTTTCCTGGAGACTTTTCTGAGGAATAATGGGAGGCTGGTGGCATTCCCTAGGGATCCATGTGGCTGTCCCCTGCCTGATCCTCTCCCAGGCCCTGGCTGAGCAGCTTCTTGCCCATTCCAGATGGACATGGCCAGGTTTCAGAGCTTTGTCATATGGGACATTTGGAAAAAAGATCAGAAGTTTCCAAGCTGGGAATTAGGTTTCATTTCCTCTTTTCTGCCCCCAGACTGGGTGGAACTGGGGCTGGATGATTACAGAGCACTGCAGGTCATAGAGGAGCCTTTTTTTCCCCTGCCTGTGTCTCCAAGGCTCTCTGTGTGCACTGATGGCTGAGCTCAGGCACTATGGTTTAGTTCTTAAAAGTTGCAGATGTCTCTTCTAAAATGAGCACAAAGAGAACTGTTCTTCCTTTAGGATAGTCTTTCTAGACTCCCACACTGTCCTGGAATGGGAAGTTTTGCCCCTGAGACCTCTTGGCTTCTTGCAGAGAGATTTTATTCTATTTTTAAAGAAAATTTAAATGACTGCAATTGTGCCTGCTAAATCTCAGGAGGATCTTGCATCTTGTAGTTCCAAATGAAAGTTCCCTGGAGTTTTAAGTGAGACTTCAGGCAGGTTTGGAGTGCTTAGGACAGGTAAAATAACTGGGGATAATATCCAGAATTTACCATTTGGCCTGAGACTGCAGGGAAAGGGATGCAAATCTCTCTAGTTTGGCACATTGCATGCACAGAGAGAAAATTGAACTGCAACCCACAGCTTGCTTCACACCAGATCTTTTCACTGTCTGAATTTGACTCCAAGCCCACGCACGTTTCAGAAGAGAACTATATTCTGCATCCCTAAATCACATGAACTGCTGGAAGTTGGCACAGGTTTGGCCCCAAACAGAAACCAGAGAAAAGGCTTCCTTCCAGAAAATCTGTTGCCAGATGGTCATTTTGAGCAGAAGGAAAAGGAGAAAATGTGAAATAGTGCTCTGCTTTGAAGAGTGGTTTCATAAATGCAGCTTTATGCACAGTCATTGGCTGTTCCTTCCAAAGTAGTGTCAAGAGGTGGATGTGTGTAATTTATCAATGTGTCTGTTCCCTGAAATTAATGGCAAAGACAAATTTAAAACCTTGGACTCTTAAATTCTTTTATATTGCATCTCCTTTAATTCTTTTCCCCTGCACAAACCCCATTACCACGCACCACTCACTGCTGACCATTTCACAGGCCCTGCTGTTCAGTTTGGTTTTCTCAGGTATTTATTTCTCTGGTGCTTTCTGCTGGCATCACAGACAGGTCTGTAATTGCCTGGCTGCTCTCATCCCCTGATTTTGAGGACAGCCAGTGCCTTTGCCCTCTGCCTGCCTGCTGTATCTCACCTGTCCCTCACAAGTTCACTAATGGCTGAGATAACCAGCTCCATGAGGATCCAAGGATAAAATTCCTCGGGGACAGCTGATTAGGAAATATCCCACTTTCTGGCCCCACTCAGAACTGAGCTGTCCCTGCTGTTGTGGTCACTGTTCAGGCTTTAGGTGAGGAGAGAAGCCAAGGCAGGGCTTGTTTGCTCCTCTGTGTTTTTTCCCCCACAGCTGCTGATCCTCTTCCCTGCTCCTTGCAGGGAGCTGTGAGCACAGAGGGGTTAAACCACCTTCAGGGGAGTTACATGGAAAATCAGCAATGTTTATATATTGATTAACCAGATCTTATAAAACAAATTAAGTGGTTTTTCCTGTGTCTGAGCCCTGTTACACCTGTGAGGGACCCAACAGTGGGACAAGAGGAATGGGCAGGACCTGATCCCAGAAAGTTCCACCTGGATATGAGGAAAAACCTTTTCCCTGTACAGTGAACGAGCCCTGAACAGATCCCAGAGAGGCTGTGGAGTCTCCTCCTTGGGGATACCCCAGAGCAGTCCATACACACTCCTGTGCCCTTGATACCTTAAGTTTTAATTTTCATATTCTCTAGACTCTGCCCTGCATTAGGATATAACTCTGAACTCCATACAAAGTGTTACAAGTTCTCCTCCCAGCTCAGTCACACAAAACAATCCTTTTCCAGCCCCCAAAAGTGCAACCAGAGAGAATTGAGGAGAGAATCTGGGAGGGTGGGACTGCAGAACCTGGAGCTGGGGTTGGACAATGAACCCAAAATGGGAATGGACCCAAACTGATAAAAGTGTGAAACTCCTGACCTGGGTCCATCCTGGGTGTAACCTCAGCCAGGCTCCTGCACTGCCCAAGGTGAATCCTTTGAACCCTTTTAATAAATTCCTGCTTTATTCCTTTAACTCTGCCCAGCCCCTGTCCCAGGGAGCCTCCCAAGGCATCACCCTTTGCTCTGGGATGCTGGAGCAGGGAGGTGGCACCAGTGACCCACCCTGGTCCCTTCCAGCCCGACCCATCCCGGGATTTTGGGATCCCTGCAGCAGCTGCGGTGCTTCCCCAGCCCCTTTCTGCTCCCATCAGCAGCGCAAGGTTGCCTTCAAGTGAAAGCAGAAAGGAACTGCAGGGAGGGAGGGATGAGGAGTGTGAGCGCTGCACTCCCAGCTGCAGCTCTGCAGCTCAGAGCACAAGAGAATTCATGAATAAAAAAAGACACAGGAACAAACTCCCACCCCGATAATTTGATAAAATGTCCATAATTTTGGTAATCCCAACCAGATTCTGTGGTCTGTACAGCTGTCTGAGTTCAGAGAATTTACACTCCTTCCCCACTGCTGCACAAAGGTTGAGCAGTGTGGGGAAAATTTGTGCTGCCAAAAGGAGTCAGAGCTTTGGCTTTGAGAGTCAACCCTTGACGTGGTGGCTGTTCTCACCCTGCTCTGGTTTTTCTTCAGTAGGAATCAGTTTTTATGTCCACCCACTCTGCCTGACACAAAGGGCCAGATTCTCCCTGAGTGTGCAAAAGGGCAGCTTTGCTCTCCCTCCCTGCAGCTCATTGTTCTGCTTTTCTTTTAATGGAGAATTAAAAAATC
This sequence comes from Muscicapa striata striata, assembly GCA_030060385.1. NCBI lineage: Eukaryota > Metazoa > Chordata > Aves > Passeriformes > Muscicapidae > Muscicapa > Muscicapa striata. Next base: position 61,755 of record JAREIS010000012.1, read on the forward strand.
TCATGTCTCAGTGAGAGGTAGTTTTGGTCCATTTGGATTATTTTTCTCCTTAAAAAAAAAATGCAACTAACTTCAGAACTAAGGACACAAGTGGTCTGAGTGTAACTTTCCCAAAAATAGCTTCTTAAATTTTATTTTCTTGTACTAAAATAGCTTTGAAATAACATCTCAGAGTTTACTTATAATTAATATCAAGTTTTCACTGTTTCAGAGCCCATCACCCATTTTTTTTTTGAGGTTCTAAATTAATATTATTGGTATTTTAAGTCCTTGCACCTCCTCTGCTGTTACTCTCAGAGCTTTATGAGAAATCTGAATACTGGCAGGAGAAAGCTGAGCTCCTTTTCCTAAATGAGGAGACCTGACTAGGAGTGTCATCAAACAGGTTGAAAACCTGCAGCAAACACCTCCAGCTGCTCTGTGTCCTCTCCCCTTCCTGGTGGCTTCAGCAGTTGGGAGGTAAAAGAGTGTGAACGGTTTTTTTTGGTCCTTCCTGATGATCTAAATCCACATGGGAAAGAATGTGGGAATTCTGGGGCTGGGGAACAGCGTGTTGCAATGTGTGGGGCTATATTTGACTTTTTAGGCTCTGGGCAAATCTTATTTGTTTCACATTTCCTCCCTGTCGTGGATGTGGCTGTGCTGGGAGCAAACTCAAGAGGAGAATGTAGCAGATAATTTGGTTTTACTGTGTGCAAAGCAGCCCAATGCTGCATTTCTGCAGGCACAAAAGGGGCTGTGAGGGCAGAGGAGTTTAACAATAAAATTCTGAACAATTCCCAAGTTTGGCTGCGCTGGGGTTTTTCTGGGATGCTGTAACTCCCCATCCCTGATCCAAACCTTCCATCTGCTGCTGTTTTGCTCCTGGCTGTGACCGCAGCTCCTGCGGGTCCTCCCCTCCCTGCTGCTGCCTGCCCAAGGTGTTTTCCTCCCTCTTGCTGAAGATGGTGCTGCAGAATCGGGAATTGTGGCTCTGCGAGAGCAGCGTGGGTGGGCACTGCTGCCGGGGGACAGGGCATCCTCCCCAAACCTGTCCTGAGGCTCCAGGGGTGCAGGAGCTGCTGGCAGCACTGGGGGACCGCAGGTGAACCCCACAGGTGAGCCCCAGGGGTGCTGGGGGATGCTTCTGCCCTTCCTTCCCATGGAAAACTGGCTGATCCTTCCACTCCTGCCTGCTCCACACATGGGGCTGTTGGGACGGGTGGAAATCCCTCAGCCACCTTCGCTGTGCCTTTTCTGCAGGGAAGGTGGGAGCTGCTCCAGAGCCAGGGCATTCACTGACATTATCACACCTTAAATGAAGATATTCACCTTCTGAATCCCAGCCTGGTGGGGGATGCAGTTATTTCATTTGCAGGGATCCTGGTTCACACTTTGCAGTCACATTTCCTGCCTGATGTGCTCTGGGGAATCTCATGGCAGCAATTTGGGATGTTGCTGCCCCAGTTCCCCACTTTGGGGACAGGACAAGCTGCACTTGCAGTTCTCCAGTAGAAAACTATTTTTTTTCTTTTAATTTTTTTTTTCTCTGTTGTTCTTTGCCAATGATTTCAGCTGATGTAACAAACTCCTCCTGAGATGGAGGTGTGGTCCCATGGGGCAGGTTTTGCCCCAGGAATGGTGCATTTTGCCTCAGCAAAATCCTAAACTGGGCTGCTGTGGTTGACCAGAGAATGTCAATCACAGCCTAAATACTTACACCAGATTTGTTCTGGATTTGCCATACCTGCATACATTTACTTTGTTCCATTTATCAAGTATTTATTCTGATTTTTAGGAGGATGATTTATTCCATAAGAAAATTATGTGCATATTTTTTGTTGTTTTCCCTTTTTTTTTTATGATTTATGAAATTTATCATGATTGAAATGGGAAATTAAGAAAGAACTCAGGAGAAGGAATTATTATCTAAATTAAACTGTCTAATGTGTCACCTACAGATGAAAAACAAAGAGTATAAAGGCCTGTTTTGTGTATAAAGCTGATTTGTTGAGGGAATTTTTAAGTTGGGAGTGAAATGAAATATTTTGGCTGGTCAAGGTCTCCACAGTTTTAGTGATAGAATATATTTTTGACTTTTTCATGGCTAAAAACAGAAAATAAACTTTCCTGCTTTTCAGTTCATTAATACCTGAATGATAAAGTACCCACTCAAACCAATTGAATAAATCAGAACGAACACTTCTGATCATACTTTCTGTAGTTGCAGTAGAAGATATTTCCCTCAAAATTTGTTGAGCTTTTTGCCATGTGGCTTCCACCATTTCAGCAGTTTGACTTTCCTTTAAAACATTGTCATCATGTATAATTTGTGCAATTTTTCTCTGTAGCACGAAGGATTTCAAGAGATGATAGTATAATTTTGATTCTATTTCTGATGTCACTTTAAATTCAAGTAGATAAAAAAAAAAAAAAACAAAAAAACACCCAAAATTTTATAATTCAATGTACATCTCCACCAAGATTCCTCACTGGCTGCCTGTGGATAACCCAGCAGGCATTTTCAGGCTGGCACTGGTTTTATGGGCATTGATCTTGACTGAGGAGAATTTCTTATTTTCTACTCTCACCCTCCTGATATTTATTCCTGAAACACACAGCTTTAAGAGTTGTTGTGAAGGGTTTGGACTTTTTCCATCTGAGCCTAAAGGATTCTGCTTCCAAATGCTGCTGGAGATGTTTTCCCAGTGCCCAGAGCTGCAGCCTGGCATGAGGAGACCCGGGGCACCCAGCACTGCTCTGGGTGAATTTTGCAAATTCAGGAGTCCTGCTTGGCCTGCAGGAAGCCACCAGCATCCAGGAGGTCCTGGGCCATACCTGGAGCCCCAGCTGGATGTCCTGGAGAACAAAACCAGTATCAGCTGGCTCCTGACACCTGTATTTTGGCAACAAACCCCTTCCACCCTCTGCTGTTGTGCTACGTGTTTTTGGGCAAGTCACTCCTGCCCGCTCCTTTCATCCTTTGCTGTGGCTGCTCCCAGCGTCACCTCCTGGCCCAGGGACTCCTGCAGCATGTATTTAGTATTTAGCTGGATGTCAGGAGGGTAATTAATGATCATGAGGGCCAGAGCCACCTGCAGCAGGTCTGACAGGTCCGGCTGGCCGGGCACCGTGCAGGGCAGTGCCCACAGCTCTGCCTGCCTCCACCTGGGGCTGCCCAAAATCTGGGGCTTGGGCAGGACAAGGGAACCAGAGAATGGGTGCAGGAATGGCAGGATGGAGATGAAGTTTGGTGTCCTGGCTTTCCCTTCCTGCTGGACAGGTCATTCCCTGGCTCCTGGGGCAGTTTTTGGGGAGCAGAGCAGCCTCCCCTCTGCGCTGGGCTGTGCGCACAGGCTGAGCCTCATTAGCAGCTCATTAGCAGTCAGTGGAGAGGAAATGTCTCCGGAGTAATTTCTTCACTCCTTGTGCCTTCCACACAATCCCAGGCCCTCCTTGCAGAGGATGGGTGTCCTCAGGGAAGGGTCGAGCTGAGTTTGCCTCTTGAAATAGACCCACAGTGAGAAATCTCTGCTGGCTGGAAACCCCTGCAAGGGGGAACTGTGGAGCAGCTCAGAGTCCCCATTTGCCTTCTCATCTTTCCATATCTCCTCTGTTCCTCCCCTTTTGTCTTGTCTGTTCTTACACTTTTCCTTTCTGCTTCTTACTTGTCTTTCTCCTTCTTTCTTCCTCATTTTCTCCTCTCTCCTTCCTGTCCCCTTCTCCTCCTCCTCTCTCTCTCTGCTGCTGGATATTCTGAGCAGTGACAGCAGCCTCTGAGAGCTGGAATCCAGGGAGATAACAGCACTGCCATGAGAATCAGCCTGTTCAGCTACAATTAGCCCTGCTGATATCTTTCACCTGGGCAGAGCTGCCTTATCATTGCTGCTTCTTGGAAAATGAAGGGTCACAGATACTGATCACAGATAGCACCACTCTGGCATTTTCATGCTGCTGGAATCCCTTTCTGGCTCCCTTCTCCCCACCCTCAGTTCTGCATCCCCGTGGCTCAGCTGTGCTGCTGTCAGATGGAAAGCAGGCACTGGAGCTTCCCAGAGAGACCCCAGGAAAATCCACCTGGTGTGGGTGACAGCACATCCAGGAATCCTGTGAGGTCCTGGAGTTCAAAGCCAGAAATAAAATAACACATCAGTGCTCCAGGGCCTCTTTCTGCTGAACTGTTGCCCTGTCTTTGGGAGCTATTGAATGGCAGGAGGGCAGCTGGGATTGCTCCTGTGGGGCTGATCCAATCCCACCCTGCTCCTTCCTAATCCTGCAGCTCCTCACTAGGGATATGGAGATACTGGCAAATACTCCCACAAATTATTCCCCCATCCTGAATGAGTTTTAGCATCTGTTTCTAAAGCCTGTAGACAGTGGGGTTGTCCTTCTTGGCCTGTTTTTTGGTGGCAGTTTCACCTATCTGATAAAGAGAAACCAGAGCCAACTTCATGCTTTTGTGCTGTTGTTCTGTGGGTCGTAAGACTGCAATCAGAATAATTTTTGGTTTATCCCAATGCCAGACTGGAGGCACCAGCCCTGTTTGTGACATCACTGTGTGGCCTTGCCAGTGCCACAGGAGGGTCCCTGGGTCTGGCCCTGCTGTTTTCCTGCCAGGGGAGTGAACTGTGTGGGGGTGTGTGTCCTGGAGCATATTAGAGCAGGGCTTGTGCAAGCCCTACTCCAGCTGCACCTGGGGCACTGCAGGGCAGCAGCAGCAGCAGGGCCTCGTGCAGGGCTGGGGCATCTCCTGGGCTGAGCTGACCCCTGCCTTTCATGTCCCTCCAGTGACCTGTGCTGACCACGGTGCTGCTGCTCAGCACACGCCGTGCCTGTTCCAGAGCCACCGCCCTGGAAAAGCCCTGGAAAAACCCTGGAAAAAGCCTCCTTTCCCTGCTGATGTGGCTCCAAAGCGAGCCCTCAGTGGCAGCACCTGCTGTTGTGACCCCTGGAAGGTTTTACATTCGCTCCTTTTCTTGTTCTGTACAGAATTGCTGGGATTGGAGAATCCTTGAGTTTTTAATTTGAACATAAGGATGGGTGTTGCACTGGGGGCTTTGCTTTTTCTGTAAAGCCTGGGCTTCCCATTTCATCCCCTGCCCTCTCCTCTGCCTGTGCCTCGTGCTGGTAGAGAACATGATCCTCCTGTGAGCTGCCCACAACCCTTTGTCCCGACAGAAGAAAACATAGGTGAATCACCAGAGGAATGTGAATCCAATAAATTGCAACATTTGGATGTTTATCTGACCTTCAGTGTTTACAAGGTTGGCTGGCAGTGGCACGAGAGAGGGTTTCACCAACTTGTTGGTCAACTGGACTGAAATCTGTTCTTGTTTCTGGTCAGCCTGGCAGTGCCCTAGGAACAGCTTGTTCCAAGCAAGCTCCTAAATGAGTTTATGTGCTGGACTGGCATCATCGTGTGCTCTCACAACTGTCCCTGCTCCTTTCTCACTCCACCCTTTCAGGTTTTTGATTTCTATCCTATTACTCAGAATAATTACAATATTTCCCCCCCAAAATGGTATAACCCTGCTATAATTTTCCTTGTCTTTTCTCCTTTAAAGAGAGGGCCTGACCTTTTTTCCAGGCTGTGCTAAAGCTGTGATATGTGACCAGCAGAAGGAAAGTGTAGGATGACCAGAATTCAAGCAATAGGCTTTATAATGTCATAAACCTTGGTAAACTTTATTGCAGATTTTTAAAAGCAGTATTCAAGCCTTATCTTTATCACACTTAAAGCATTGTATAATTCTGGTTTCTGTGGAAAGGCACTGTGGATTTCCTGCTTTTCCATGGTTTGCAAAGGGTCTGTGCTTAGGGAGTGCTGCATGAAAACCCCATGCCTCAGATCAGGCATTTCTCAATGTGAGAAGTTTGAGGACAGATTATTTTCAGCCTCATGTCTTTCCTGGTTTTGACAAGACTGTCCCTGATAAGACTATGGAGTCAGGAAAGCTTCAGTGATTAGGCAAAAGCTTAGTCCTAATGTCCTGCTGTTACTGTCAATGGGTTGTTTTAGCAGAGGTTTTGATGAACCCAAGATTTGGCCTTTAATTATTATCCCAGAGTCATTGCCCAGCCCTGGGCTGCTGGCTGTGGCCAGCTTTCCCCAGCCCATGTCCCACACAGCCACATCTCCTTCTCCAGGAATCTGCAGACTCAGCTGCTGCTGCCATGGGCTGCTGGGACCCCCAGGAGCCCCTTTCTTGCTGCAAAGATTTTCCAACCTCCTTGGGCATCCTCTGTCCCCTCCAAGCCATCCTGGCTGCTTTAAATCCCTCTTTCTGCCCAGGCTGAAACGCTTTTAATGAGCTTCTGCAGACTCATCATCAGTCAGTGGCAGCTTTTGGGTCAGCAAGTGTAGGTGGGAGAAAAACCACGTAATTCCTGCCACTGCTGTTGCAAAGCATCTTGTGCAGGGAGTTAATTCTGAGTGCCCAGGCAGGCACTACTTCATTTTCTGCATGGGGAGGCAAAGGACAATGTTTCCTTCTACAATGGAATCTTTTTTTGGCCAGGGTTCTCTCCTGTGATACACGGATCAGTAGCCCCAAGGTTGGGGCTTGCTGACAGCCAGGAGCTACTGCAATCATAAATAATAATCACAATAATAATATTTTCCAGAAGGCTTCAAGCATGTGCACTGCACCCCTCTGCAAACTGATTTTGTAGTGATTTGGTTTCATGTCAGTTTAGCAAAATGCTGAATGTGCATAGTTCCTCTTCATTTTATCTTAAAATAGGACATCTAAATAAGGAGCTCTGTAGGCCTTTCCCAGTCTCTCCTGGCTGTCAGCTTTCACTGAGCTTCCCCACACCTCCCACTGCATTTTTCTCCAGGGTAGGAAGAGACTCTGCAATGTAAGTGGGATTATTCATGGGTGACAAATGTAGCCTGGTGTGACTGTGGGATATAGAAAAGCAGCTACAAACTGCAGAAAATGTGAGAAATGGAAGCAGGGTTTCTAGCAGGGATTTCGTGCCATGATGGCTCAGAAGCAGAGGGCTGAGGCTGTGCTGGGTTGAAATGCAGCCTGCTTTTAGCTTTTCCATGAGCTGCTGTTTCCAGTGGCACAGGGGAAGCTGGTGCTGCCTGTGCCACGGGGGCACTTTGTTCCTGCACTCTGCCAGCCCTGGTTTCAACCCTGCTGAGGTTCCTCTTGCAGAACCACTCAGGACTGGTGACTGTGGTGCCACCAGAGCCACTGAGGTGCTGGCACTGCCCTTGGGCACTTCCTTCCAGCAGAATTCCTTTAAAAAGCCTCCATCTACACGGATAACCTCACAGCAGACTTTCCAAAGAACGGCTTCGTACTCGAAAAGAATTTCTAAATAAACTCCAAGCCACGTTTTTATAGGGAAGGATGGTATTTGCAGAAAAGGTTAAGGCTGTAACAGGCAGTATTCTTGGAGATAGGAATTCTCAGCCCCTGCAGCTTCCCAGAATTTGGCACGTCTCTAACCCTCGAGTCCCCATTTCACATTCCCAATCAAGACACACACCAGGTTTGCATTTCAAAATGCAATGCTCCTCTTGCTGGGAGGTTCTTCCCCAATAGAAAATGCACAGGAACAAAAAAATGGTGAGGATTTAATGAGGATTTCATTAATTATAAGGTTATGCTTAGCCCCAACCCTGTGCCAGGAGCTGCTGGTGCTGCAGGAAGGAGCTGGGAAAGGCTTTGGGAGGGGTCCAGTGCACCTCTGGCATCCCCTCTCCATAATTCACTTTTGGCTGATCATAGAGCAGCTGCCCAGGATGGCTCAGGCTTTGCTCAAGGCTGGAGATGTGCTGAACTTGTCCCTGGGGGAACAGGCAGCAAAATCTGTGCCTGGAGCAGGTGTGAGAGAAGCCTTTCCTGCGAGAGTCTCCGAGGGGAGCATGGAAACATGAACATAACTAGCAGTGAAAACTGAGTGGGATTTGTGTTTCTGGTGAGATGTCAGGAAATAGCTTTAAAAATGCTCTGCTGAGAGGCTTCCCAGCAAGCTTTTAACTATTCCCTCACCTGGGCAAAATCGCTGGGATGAATTGCTCAGGTGTGACGCAGCACAGAGCTGCTCTGGAGCTGCCTGGGCTCCCCTGGCATCTCCAGGCAGGGTAGGAGAGGGAAGGGCAGCACCTGGGAACCTGGGAAGAGCAGGCAGGAGTGCTGGAGCAGCTCTGACTCAGCTCACCGTGTGGGCTGACATATGGAAATTGCCATATACATTTGTAAATGTTTTGGTATGCCTGAGCAAGCCAATATCTGGAATTAATTTTGTTCTTTTGGGAGGCAAGACAGGGAGCCCGTAGAGAGGAGTCCAAATGGATCACAAGCATGAATCCTGGTGGGGCTTGTTCAGCTGGCTGAGACCTGTGTGTGGATGTGCATTTGCAGTTTGAATTTTCTGGATTCGGTTTTCCTCACCTCATTTGTAAAGTGACTTGGAGCAAATTGAACTAAGATCCAGCCTTGAAGCAGACCTGTAGCTGGTATTAAACACATTTTAGTGGGTTGTGCAATGCAGAATCCTTGCTCTGCAGTCTGTTTTAGTGTTTCTTTTTCTCCCTGTGCTTCTGCACTTTTTAATGTCAGCACTGTTACTGACTGTGCTATTTTGTGAGATGTGATGCCCCAAAGGGGAGCTGGGGGTTGTTTCTCCATCATTAACCTTTGCCACTTTTGGGAGCAGGATGCAGGTTCACCATTTTACATGTCAAGAGATGAAAAATAACTTTTTTTAGTTGAAATTGTGGTGAGGATGTAGAGGCAGAATGCAGTTACCTCAGCTGCATCACAGCCATGAGGAGCAGCTCCTGCAAAAAAAAAAAAAAACAAAAAAATATTCACTGGGATGGTGAATGGTCCAGCACAAGTTATTCCTTGCTGTGTGCAGGTTGGTCTGAGCTCACATCCCAGCAAAGCTTGTGACAGCTCTGCTGGCAGGGTGCTCTCCCGTTGGTGTTTGACAGTCCATGACAGGATTATAAAGAGCTGCTGCACCTACAGGCAAAGAAATGCTACAGGTCCTACATTGCTGCAAATCACATTCAGGCTTGTGAAGCCCATCTCATCCAAAGGCTTCAACTGGATTAGTTATTTTTAAACCCCACAGAAGGAGTGTTAAAAATGTGCTTTTTCATGCAAGCAGCCTTAAAAAAAATTTTAAAAATCCGTGCTTTATGTTCTGAGGTGCTTTCTCATAATTTCCCCATCCCTTTGCTGCCTACACCCCGACACTGTACGAAAATGACTTTGGAGTCAACACAAAGGGCTGTTTTTGCAGTTTTCTTTTTGTAAACCTTTGGATTTTGCTTTTCTCTTTTGCTGAAACTCCATCTAAGATTTTGATATCTGATTTAAGAGGGAATTACAGCTCCTGTGACATCCCTGTCCAGAGCCACTGGCTGAAACTTACTGATGGGTTATTAATAGCTGCCAGTAGGGAGTGAAAATGGATGTCCTCTGGTTTTAGGGTAAAATCTGGAAGGGGTAACTTGCTATGTGACATGAACTCTCATACATGCAGGGCAAATGTTATCAGCTCTTGCAGCTTGCAGAAAGGCTGGCTGTTGTATTTGTCACTGGGTCTGGCTGGCATCCAGCACCTGGGGCTTTGGGGGCTGCCAACACCTTGGCCACAGGCAGGTGCTGTGGTCAGCCACACATCCCCTCCCTGCCTCCTCTGGGCTGCACTCATGGAGGTTGGGCTGTGCCTAAAGTGTGGGAATTTGGGAATTGCATTCCATCCAGGATCATCAGGGCAGTGAGGAGAAACCCCCAGCAGCTGCAACCCCCCTGCTCCTTCCCTAACCCACACCTGCTGATTAAAATCCATTAGGTGGCTCTGACGAGATCCCAACCCATGGGGAAACCTGAAAAGGCTTTGTCTGAGCTTGGGTAGTGCAAGCTTTTTTTTTTTTTTTTTTTTATTTTATTTTATTTTTTTTTTTTTATTTCTGCTCCCTATTTTTTCACCCTCAATTCTGCATCTCCCCTCCTGCCCCAAACCAAGCTCCCAGGGCCCAGAGCAGCAGCCAGCGAGGTCTCCCTCTCCTGGGGAATGACACACGAGGTGTGTGCCCTGCTCTGGAGGAGGGGCTGGCTCTGTCCCCATGTCCCTCTGCCACTGCCCAAACACCTCTGTCCCCTTTGGCTGCAGCTGCTGGCTCAGCTTCAGAGGGCTTTTCCTACCCCCTTATCTCAGAGCAGCCGAAATTCCAGCTAAACAAAACCCAGCCACAGACTTATTCAAAACATTTATTAGTGTTTAAGGAAAATAATAGTGTGTGAAAGGTACAGAGCTTTGTCTAAAGCCATATGCATTTTCTTTATTTACAAGCTTATTTGGCTGCAAACTCTACACGAGATAAAACTAGTATGTTTTTCTCCCAGAGATTTGGAATTAAGGACAGTTTGTCTTTTATTTATTTATTTTATTTTCTCCTTTTAGTTCAGCACTGTAAGTCAGGACAGCATTTTCCAGGGTTTACTGCTATCTTTTTTCCTGTAGGCGTTTTGCTTCTCTCGCAGTATTTTCATTCCAGAACAAGGCTCATTCCAGATGCAAAGCATAAAGGAAACATTCATACCTTGGCTTTTAAGCTAAACCTCCTTCATGAACAGCAAGTTCATAAGGAATGTTAATTAAAGCATCATACAGTATCTAAATGGACTTTTTTTTTCTCATCTTTTTTTTTTTTATAAAGAATTAAGGCTATGTAGATGTCACAATAAAATAATCTCAGGTAAAATGCACCCTATCTGTTAGATATGAAAGAAAGGTTTAACAATAAATAAATGATTTATGCTGTCAATAACATTATGGAACTGTATAAAACTATATTTATGCAGCTTTAAACATAAAAAAACCATACTAGTGGCATGAATATATACAACACAGGTCATGACATATGTTTAAATTATCATAGCCAGCAGTGTTCTTTTTTTAAATGGGGACACTATAATAAATAGAAATGTTAAATATTTACAATAATAGCATATGTGGAATCAGTAGATGAACACATAAAATCTTCACACACAGAGGAAAAAAAAAATGATGCCTTATACAAAAGTCCCTCCCACCCCCTCCCCAATTTTCATTGACTAAACAAGGGGAATACACAATTTTCCCCACAGAACCAATGAATACAAATAAAACTGTATGCATGCTGAGGTGATATGTTGACTGAGACATTCAAAGATGTAGATCTCTGTTTGGTTCCCATTGATAAATCAAGACCTCTAATGACAGAGGGATCTTATTTTAGTTCAATGCAAGAACATTGGTAGCAAGCTGTTGTTTCTGGTTTGTGTTTGCTTCTTTTTTTTTTTTTAATAGCTTTTTTTTTTTTTTTTTGTGCTAAAATGCTTGGATTGTCTTTTTGGTTTGAGCTTGTTCTTCGTGGTGGTTCTGTGCCACCAAGGGGGAGAGGACACTTGCAGGGAATGGAGGCACATGCCAGAAACCTTCCTAGGGTACCACCAGCAGGATTTTGGAGCAGAGGAGGTGGCCAAGAGAGTCTGGCCCAAGCCAAGCTGCTCTTGGGGCAGCCTGGGTGTGCTCTTGGGGTGCCCCAGGGGTGGCTGAGCTGTCACCAGCCCCATGGGGCAGATGCCACCATCACCAAGGTCTTTGCTGCTGCAGCACCTGGCCTGATCCCAGCTCTTCCCACTGAAACCAAATGAAAATTTCACCACAGAACTTTGCTAAAACGGGGCAGGATCAAGGCCATGGCTTCAAGCAAAGACCTGGTGATCACAGAGACACCTTTTCAACTCAGCTGTCCCCTCTTGCCTCCTACGTGGTGTCTATTTAAAGCAGTGCCTCCGAGTTCTGCGGGTGGATCCCTGCATTAAACCCTGAATGTAGCTATTAGGAGCCGTGCTCACTTAGCAGGAACTGAAATCTGAGTTGGAAATTGTAGCCAAATTCCAACGCCCTCCTCTCCTGTTTATGCAGCTCCTTCCCACCATGCAGCAAGCCGTACCTTGGTTCACTGGGTACGTTCTGTCTCTGCTGAACTGCCTTCCTGCCCCCACAGCTTTCCTCCCAAACTTTCTAAATGAGAAGGCTCCAATCCCCGGTGTGATTCCCACTTTCTAAGAAAAACTCCCTTTTTTTTTTTTTTTTTTTTTTTTTCTCTCTAGAGGAAGCTGAGAGCTCACCCTCCTGTCCCTGTGGGTGCTGCAGCCTCCACTTCCAGTACAATATCTGGGAATATATAGGATTGCAGAGCTGCAACCTGAGAATAACAATTGCATAGGGGGGGTAGGAGAGATATGGCCAAACACCTCATTCACACTTGAAACTGCTTAAAGACAATAAGTTCTTGACACTCTTCACCTCTACTAACTCGTTCTGTGGAGATTGGTCATCATTACCTGCACAAGAATTAAAAAACCCAAGTCAATCCCCTCTCCTTGTCTTTGGCATTTGGATAAACCAAGCTATAGGGGCAGGTTAGAGTGGGGCTCCACATCCCAGCAAACCACACCATACTGCTAAAGAGAGGCAGGCTTCTGATGGGCCTTCAACGCAGCCCTAACAAGAACTAAATATATGGGGATTTATAGGGTCCTTTGCTGTCTGAGCCCACACCTGCCCCTTTAGGCTTGGGCTGTAAGGGTGGAAGACCTGTATCACTGAGGGGGCAGATGGAAGCAGAGAATATGCACAGGGCTTTCAGAGGTCCATGAGAATATTTTTGGGGGCCCTCCACCCTGTGCAAGTCTTAACAGTCACATTGCCTTGTCTGGAAGCTGATTACTTGCCTTTGAAGTGACTGGGCATGGTTCTGTGATCAGCAAGTGTCAAGTTATGCAGTTGTTAAAAACTAACAGGGGCACTTAAAACCAGGCAGCATCACCAGGTGGGAACAATGGCTCAGAAGTTACTTCAGAGAAAGTGGTGGAGCTCCAGACGACATGGTTCCTGTGCCAGACACGGGGCAGCTACTTCATTAGAGAGCTTCACACAGAGAGCCCTGAGCTCTGGCGTTCCCAGCCACAGGCAGAAACCAAATCCCCCTGGAATTCAGCCATCTGCTGTAAGGCTGTGCCCTAAACCTTTGGAGGTGCTAAGCCACAAGCAGCCACATGCAGCCTGGCAGAGCCCGCTCGGAACCTTCTCCCCTGCCAAGGAGACCAAAGGAAAAAAAAAAAAAAACCAAAAAACCAAAACCAAAAAACAAACCCCAAAAAATAACCAACAAAAAAACCCCAAACCCAACCCAACAACCCCCAAACAAGATCCTAAATTTCAGATGACGTCCACATCGTAAAAAAAAAAAAACAGGGGGGAAGAATTTAGCTGGAGACATTTTGCCACCCGAGCACCGCGTTTGCTGGATCGATAACCCATTGCCACTGCTCTCCCTTTGCTACTATGTACACACTGATGCCGAGGTCCATAGATATCTTGCAATGCCCTGTGCTTGACCTCTGAATGGGAAATGCTTTGGAATGTCCATAGAGGGGAGGATGGAACTCAGGGGAGGAGGTTTAAGGGGAAGGAAGGGGGGAGCTGGTGCCTTTTTTCACCTCCTGATGTCGGAGAAGTCGGACAGTTCGTCTGCCCGGTCCAGGATCCCGTGGGCCCCTTTGGGACTGTGGCCCCCAGCTTTGGCCCGGGTGTTGGGGTGGCCCTTGGCACCTCTCTCTCCCTTGGCTGCTCGTGAGCTCTCCCTGTGCTCGGGGTCGGCGTGGGCCACCATGTCCCCACGGCCAGCGCCGGCCCTGCCGCCTTCCCCCACCTTCCTGTCGGCGTCTCCGTGCACGGCCGAGGTGCAGAAGCTCAGGATGGAGCAGAGGCTGCCCCAGTTCTGCTCACACTGGGCCTGGACACTCCTGGTGATTGCCTTCTTCACCTCCTCGCCGCAGGTGAGCAGGATGTTCACTAGGTCAACGTAAGGCCTGGAGGGAACAGGAGCAGGGAGAGGAAAGTCAGAGAAACCAGCCCAGGGAAATCAGTGAAGAATCTGCCTCGCCCTCCCTGGGCACAGTGAATCCAGTGGTGGCAGCCCCTGACTCAGCAGCAATTCTGCCCACGTTAATTATGGAAAATCCCATATTCTAATCAGCCATTTAGCTGCCGGAAATGCACAGTGGAATCCTGTCAAAGCCTCTCTGGATTGATCCTGCTTGTTCTCCCCCTGGAGATACTCTGGGTGAACTGGAATGTTCACCAGAGGAACAGATGAGGTCTTGCTTGGCAAGTGGAAGAGCTGTCTCACACCTTCTGCCTCCATCTCCTTCCATACTCTCCCATCTTTATTACTCAGGACACAAGGCAAAGGTCACTTCCTCCTGTCCAGAGCCACCAGCTTCACCAACCAGGCTCTGCCTCTGGGTGAATGGCAGGTACAGAGCATTCACCAGCCCCCAGGCTGCAAGAGGGAGGCATTTTCTCACCTCTGTGAAAGCAACAAATACTCAGCTAGAGATTCTCTGGCTTTCCTCATCATCTCTGCAGCACTGGGTGCTGATCTCCAGCACAGGCAAGATCCTATCAGGACCCAGGATCTGCCTGAACAGAGCTCAGACAAATGGAATCCACTTTGGTGGCACTTTCTCTTCCTGCACCAAGTTCTGTTTCTTCATTTCCTTGCAGAGCTTTCAGCATCCACCTTTTCCCAGCCCTGGCTCAATCCCCTCTGTGCTCCCCCCCTACCCCTGAGTGTCCCCAAGGCAGCAGCAGCTCGAGCACAGGCACTTGGGCTTCTCAGCCACAGGTCACAATTTTAAAATAGTTGTGGTCACAAGTTTTGTGGGTCAATATTGATGTTGTCTATTGACACAACTGCTCAGCTGCTGCTTGCAGGCTCAGAAGGACGTGCTTAAAAATCTTCCATGGCAGGAACCATCCACAGCACAAGTGGAAAGCTGCCCAGGGTCAGCAGGGGTGGGTGGTGGGGGTGCACCTTCTGGGCACCCCATCCATCACCTCTGTGGCTGTGGAAAAGCCTAAATCTCTTCTTATTAACTTAAGACAGAAGAGATGAGGAAAACCAACAGATTATGATCAGTGTCTGACTTTACCCAACTGCTTAAACTCATTGTGAATCGCTAATCTTGGAGAGCCACCTATTCCCCTATCTCAAAATATTTCCCATGGTTGGATTGTTCCTGCTGCTCAGGGGGGGAAAAAAAAAAAAAAAAAAAAAAAAAGGTTACTTGGAATGCAGCAGAGACCAATGTGCCAAGGCCTGTCACCACTTCCACCATAGCAAATCAGCCTGACCCCCACAGCTGACTCAGGAGGAGGCTCCGCTGCCCGGCCGCGTTCCGAACACTCATCAGGAGAGAACAGTCAGAACAGCACAGAGAACAAGCCTGAGAGCTGCCACTTGCTTCTCTGCTCTCAGGTTTTTGTTTTAAATGTGAAGTAGGAGATAAGAGAGAGCTTGAGCACGTTGCATACAAAGTGCATCCAGCAAAAGGATATAAACCTCCCTGCCTCCTGAGAAATGAGTTTGTGAAATTGGGCATAACCTTTGCAGAAATCTTTGGAAGAAAGAAGGTCGCTGGTATGACTAAAAAGTGGCTCAGCTGCCAAATATTTCAGGTATTCAGAGCCTGCCAGAGCCCTGTGGATTAATACTGGCCCATTTCTCCTTGCCTGTTTTACTTTCTGCATTTCAGCCGGCCTGACCAGAGTACCTGAACTGAGCACAAGGCTGCAAGTCAGCAGACGTGATTTTATTTCCAGCTCTGCCACACTCGCCTATTGATCTCGAACAAGTTCCTTAGTTCAAGAGCTTCAGAGATGGCCTCTAAATTTAGGGGAGGGGAGGAGGCTGGCTGGTTCTATTTGGGGAGTCCTGCATAGGAGAGCTGAGCTCCGGCTCCGGGAGATGCTGGAGTGTAGGAAGCGCTAAATGAGATCATGCAAATTATAGGTGTTCAGCTGAATGACCCTCTCTTCTCCAACCAACAACCCCCCAGTTCAGCTCCCCAGAAATAAGCAGCTGCCTCTGAGCATTCCAGCTTGAGCCTGTTCATAAAATAAGGATAACTCACTCCTCCTCGGACAGGCTTTTGGCTCGCACAGTTCTTTTCATCCCCAAATGATGGGGGGTGTTAATTGGTGCCAAGTACCCAATTTATAGCTGCTGACACAGCCCAGGCAGTGCCCAGAGAGGTGCTGCTGGGCAGGATGGAGCCCTGCTGCCCTTCTCCCTCAGCCAGCAGGATGCTGCCCATGGCCCTGGGCACAGCAGCTCTGCCCCCAGCCATGCCTTTGATCCCAGCCTCAGGAATGTCCAGGGAAAGGGCCTTGCTTTCAGGCCACCATGGCCAGCTTGAACAAACCACAGCACAGGATTTATGGGAGTAAATTGGCATTGAAGCAGCTCTGTGCAACTGCAGCTGAAATATTAGTGGGGGGTGGTTCTCAGCACGAAGGGAATCAGAGCACAGCTGCTTTGGTTAGTGAGGAAAATAAAAATGCAAGGCTAAAATTCCCAAAGAAGTGATTCTGTAAAAAAAAAAGAAATCTGTCATGACTGCTGGGATTTGAAGTTTCTGTGCTAATATTAAGGCACAGAGGCGTGGTAGGAAGATGCTCTAAGCTTAAGCCTGATGCCAGGCTGTGGCTCAGCCTTCTTGTTTCAAGAGTGAGACGTTCACCTGCAAGAAAAACAGGCTCTGATTTTTGCATTTGTGCACAAAGAGTCAGTACAAACAGCTTGTGCTCGGTTTGTTGCTGTCATGTAGCAGCTTTGATCAATTCCAAGTAGGATTTGTGCCTGCCATTCCTTGGAGGACAGCTGTGCTCCCAGTCAGAGGAATGAAGTCCACAAAAATCTGACTTGTGCCTTCATTTTGTACAACCCTATGTTTCATTAAAAACCATCTGAAATTAATAAAGAGTAAGATGAATGGGAGATTACCTGGGGGACTGCAGCTCTTTCAGGGGCAATTAACTACAAGACATTTCAAAGTATGTACTTAAAGAAGAAATTATTATCTTGCTGACAACTTTGCATAAACCTTCTGCCCCCTTCTCTAGTTGCCACCTCTAACAGAATATTGGGGTCAAAATGATGCCTTTGAGCTCAGAAAAAAAAAACAAAAAAAAAAAACATTGTGAGATGCCTCTGGAAATGGCAGACACTGATGGTGTATTTGCCAGAGCACCAAGGGGACTGGCAGATCCAACTCCAACTCATTTCACCTCCTTCCACAGTCACATCTCACCCCTGGTACACAAACCTCAAGGGGCCCTGCACAGAAAGCTTTACCTGGGTGCTGTACATGGGAAAACAAGAGGTGCTTAAGGCCAGAGGGAGGTGAAACAGCTCTGGGGCAGATGCACAGCCCACTGGCACTCCTGAAAGGAGCTCCCACGCTCTGACTGCACCAGCACAGAGGTACTTACTCATGCTGCAGCAGGTCTTTGAAGTGAATCATCTCCACAATGACCTGGACGTTCTCCTTGGCAGCAGAGCAGAGGTCATGCTTCAGGTAGCACTCCCGCTGCAACTGGAACACCATCTCTTTAATGGCAGGGCACTTACGGCTGATGCAGCTGAATTTATGCCTCAAGGCATGAGCCTTACACTTCAGAGCGTCTTTAATGAAGGATTTTCCCTGAGAAGGAAAGAAATGGAGTAGGTCTGTATTTTTGTCCATTAAGCACAGCAGCTGATTTATGCCCAGCCAGCTGCTTCTCTGCAGGACAATGTCAGGGGTTACAACAGTGCTAAGGATATCACTTAATGGCTTTCCCCTTCTTCTCTGTTTCTCTGCCCTAAAAGGCCCTGCCAAGTTACCCAGCTTTGCTATCCCAGTGGACCTGAAACACCCAAGGCTTCCTCACTGCTACTTTGAGGGAAAGAGTAATTCAGTGCTGGAGTTACTGGATTAATTTGCTTCCAGGGCAGCAGAACAACAGGTTCACACAAAGGAGAGGGCATCCTGCCATGGCTGAGCTCCTCAGGACCACAGGCAGATACCCATTCAGTAACCACATTTTTTTTTAAATTTTAAAATTAGTTTACAAACTCAGAGACATGCATGCATTATCTGTATGCACCTGCCCTATTCCTCAGTATTTTATTCCTCAGAGAGGGACTCAAATCAGCACTAATAATAATAATAATCATCATCATAATCCTACAGTGTCTTCAAGTCTGTTGCAAGAAATTCTAAGTGAGATTAAGAAAATCACATAAAGAAGCTAAAAAAATAAGATGGAGAAGAGCTGCTTTAGCAGCATCTCTTTAACCACTGTGATTCCTTCACTCAGTTGCTTGGTGGGCATCAAACCCATCCCTTCCTTTCCTCTTTTACTGGACCCTGCAGCTACAGCTCTGCTCAGGCTCCCTGTGCTTTGCTGAGGAAGCCTTCCTGCACTGCCTCCACCTCTTCATCAGCCTCAGATTCTTTCATGCAGGTGCTCCCTGAAGACCAAATCCTTGCTCCCCTTTATCCCAAGAGTGCACTGGCCCAGTTCCACTGACACCAAATAAGATTCACCCAGACCTGCAAGCAGATGTTGTCCCCAAATTGTTTCAAGGCAGAAATGTTTCTTGCTCATCAAAGAGCTGCTCCATCCCTTTCTGTTTCCCATCCCAAAGGCCATCCTCAGGAACAAACACACAGCACAGTAGGCAAATAGGGATGAAAAAGAGAATTCTTATATAAACCCAAACTGACATCAATTCTCAGGTTTCAGAGCAGAGAAGAGAAAATGGCCAGTGTTAGTCTTGTCATTTAATGCAGCTTGAAATAACTGGGGATGATACAGAGAGGAGCTGTGAAAAGCCATGTCATAGCAGAGGCTAAAGTCACCTTCATGTTAAATAAAGCTCCAGGGGTTTAAATCTTCTGCTCTGCACTGGAGACAGGCTGGATGTGAAACAGGCTGTGTTTGATGAGCAGTGTCTGGGGACCTGGCATCAATGGCACCATTCCCTGCCTTCCCAACTCTCCTTCCCTTCTCCTTTGGTCAACTCTGTCCACTGACAGAAATATTGTGCAAAAATAAACGAGATTTTTCTGGAAGCCACTCGGAAATTAAGTTGAAGGCTTTCAGATACCCACAAAAGCAGCAATTCCCATTTTAATGAGTGGCCATTTGTCCATCCTTCAGCATTTGAACCTAAAGCTCCAGCACTTCAGAGAAAGGGCTGCCTGCTGGGTGGTCCCACCACCCCTCATGGGACAGGCTGGATCCTGGGGACAGCTCCACTTTGTGCCATGCTTTTAGCAGGGCCATGTAGCTGGTGCTTTTACTCAAATTGTTCTGTAAACTGCCTGGTCAGGCCAAGATGCCGCTGGCCCGTCGGAATGTTCCCTTCCCTCCACACTGAAATGGGAGAGGAGGTTTACAAGACATAATAACAGGATGTCTCAATGATGCATAAATGGTCTGGGGAGAAAATGAAGGAGACAAACTTAATACCACATACCATGGAAGTAACGTATTTTAACGTCAGCGCTCGAACCCAGGGCTTGTTTGAGTACAGCAGCTCTGGGAGGTTGCCTGAGCTGGTTTTGTGCAAGTCTTGAGGGCCAACTTTAGCAACTGCCCCGTTGGGAAATACTGAGATAATTCTAAATGAGTTGGGAGCCCAAGCTGCTCAGAGTTGGCTTTGAACAAACACAGTGTAGAGGCTTAAGCCACCCAGTGTTTCTTAAAACCATGTTTGGCTCCATGAAAGGCTCTGCTGGAGTTATCCTGGGTACAGTGGGTGGAAAGGATCCAGGGAGCTGCAGCTACAGCCAGCCTGTCTCCTGGGACAGGTGGCACACTGCTGCTTTATTACTGTCCTGAGGTCCTGATTCTAGACCTCCCAACAGGAAAATCCCTAGTGAATTAGTGAATCATGGCAAAAGTAGGCTGGCTCTGGGTATTTTTTTGTGCAAAGGTGCGTTAGGGAGCTGCAGTACATGCCAAGGGTGTGTTAGAAGCAAGCAGACAGGTAGGACATCTCCATGTGTTACCTGGGCATCGAATTTTCCAGCGTTGTGCAGGAATGTCATGCAGATCTCGTGTAAGCCTCGGATCTCGCAGGAATTGTTCTCAAAGCACTCAAACACTCCACATCCCACATCGCCAGCATTGACCAGGCAGTGCTGGATTTCAGCTAGAACGAGTATTGGTTAGAGTTAATTTGAAGAGCTCTTCACAGGAACTGGTGGTGGGTACAAGGGAGATACTGGGAGACAGGAGTTGTTTTGCAACCAGCATCAGTTTAGGAGAAAAATGCGTGACAATGGTTAATTGTACCCACAGCATGCCCATTTTTTGCAGGAATTAGGCCAAAACTTGGATGTATTACGTTATGAAAGTGATATCCAACAAGTAAATGCCAAATCCACTGTGCTTACGTCAAGCCATTTCACTTGAGAACTGTCTCATGCTCTTGAATTCCTCAGTAGCAAAGGACAGGAATGATTTTTGCTCTCTGGTTCTTGCAAAGCCCCCCCAGCAAATTTAAGTGCCAAAATGAGAAGCCTAAGTCCCAGGCAGCCAAAATTGTTCATTTTTGGTACTTTGAGCAAGTTTCTGGCCATTTAGCATATCATTTTTTACAGACCACTGGGTTTTGCTTGTTAGGATGTCTGTCAAGTTAATGGTAAAACTCCCACTGATTAAGTAAAGTCCTTTGCATCAAGAGTTGTATAAAAATGCAACTGTGTGCTCAGCTATGCAGAAATCAATAGAAAAGATTTATATTTATACATGTAGTACTTAAGATAGATGTACTGGAGCTAGCAGTTACATATGTGTTTATTCTGCCCTTTCAGATGTTATGTAATACTGCAAAAAATGCTGTCTAATACTCACTTTCAAAAAAAAAAAAAAAAAAACCCAAACCAACCCCACCAACCCAAAAATGTAATTCTTAACACGATAGCTTCTGGTCCTTTAAAAAAAAATGGATGTAGTAGTAGTGCCAGAGGGAAGGTGGTTGCTGAAAAAGCCTGGGGATAAAGTTAAACAGGAGCAGCTTTTAGACCAGAACTGAGGATGCTAAGAATTCCTGTACTCTGTGCCCTGTGGTACCTTTAATTAAAGTTCGCCCTTGGGAGCCAGCCTAATCCCCCTCGAACCGCAGCGTGTTTCAGCCATCCCCAGCCTCCCCCTCTGCCATGCGGTCCATTTGCAAGTCTTTACAGCAACTTTCGGTCTAATTTCCACCCGCTGCAAGGCAGAGAGAGAGGAGCCGCGGATGGAAACGCGGAGCCTGCCGGAGTTCTCACGACCCCCCCGCCACCAGCTCCAACCCAAATCACTGCCGCCGCGCTTTTTTTTTTTTTTTTTTTTTTCCTTTCCCACCTTATTTTTTTTTTTTTCATTCTACCTGCCCTGAAGTGCATCTGGGGGTGGGATGCAGGGATAGTCTGGGAAAGCTGCGCGAACCCAGCGATCCCGGGGGGTGGGAAGGGGCACCGGAGCGCTTTGGGAGCGCTGCGGAGCGCGGAGCTCTCGGGGCCGGGAGCGCGGCTCCGGTGCTTGTGTTGGCATCCGGATGCAAACCCTTCTTGCCGGATCACATGTCCTGGCTCCAGCGTGCTGAGAACTGCACAGTGCCGTGATTCACATGTGGCAGTCCCTAATGGGCATTCGTGCATTCCTGCTCGTGTGTGTTTAAACACGTCTCGCAGCACGGAGAGTGTTAAAAAAAAAAAAAAAAAAAAAAAAAAAAGGGGGAAAGGGAGAAAAGGGTGGGGGGTGGATGAAGGAGGGGGAAGGGAAGCGTCTGGATCCCGCGCTCTCTCTTTGCACGGCTGGGAAGCGATCCAGCCAAGTGCACGCCCCAGCTCTCTCCTCCTAGGCAGATAATGCCCGGGGGAGGGAGCGCGGCGGGCGGGAGAGGAGGAGAGAAACCCCCGGCCCGTTGCATCATTGCCCGGCTCCCTCCGGAGGAGGCAGAGCCCCGCTCATCCCCCGGCACCCCCAGCTACCCCCGGTCCCTCCACCCGCTCCCAAACGCTGCGCCGAGAAACTTTCTCCTGGCCGGGCTCGCAGCATCTCCGCGGGGCTCGGCGAGCCGGGCGCGGGGCCGCGGCTGAGCACGGGCAACACGTGCTTGGCAGAGCCGGGCTTTAAAGGTAATTAGGAGCGAGCTCCGATTTCCTGCGGTGATTTACGCCTGACAGTCGGACACCGAAATAAAACGCCGGTCATAACCTCGAGGCGGCTGCAGCAGCAGAAAACAGCAGCAGTGAGGGGAGGGGGACACGCAGAGGCCACCCCGGTGCCCTCCCCGCCGTACCTGTGTTCTGCAGGGACAGGCGCCCCTTCTGCTGCGGGGTCCTGTCCTGCGGCCCCTCCGGCGGGTGCGTGGCCTCAGTGCCCGCGGCCGCCGGGGCGCTGGCCAGCAGCGTGGCCATCACCAGGGCCAGCAGCAGCAGCGCCGGGGCCACCAGCAGCTTTCCGCCGAGCTCCGCGCACATGGTCGCGCTTTCCCCCGCCGCCGCCGCCGCCGCGTCCTCCCCGCGGGGTGCCGCACCGGGCCCAGCGCGCTGCTCGCCGCGGCCCCGCGAACCGCATGTGCCCGGCGCGGCGGCGAGCGCGGAGTGGCGGCGGCGGCGCCGGAGAGGAGCCTCAAATATCCCCGCCGAGCCCCGGTGTCACTCGCATGAGGGAGCCGAGCAGGTGTCGCTCCGCGCCGCGGCCAATGGCAGCCGCCGCCCGCTCCGCCCGCCCGCCGGGGCCGGCCCTGCCCCGCCGGCAGGTTGCGGCCGCCCGCCCCCGCCCCACCCGCGCCGCGCTCGGGGGATGGGGGTGAGCCCGCTGGGGAGGGGGAAGGACAGGAAAAAAAAAAAAATTAATATTAAGGAAAAAAAAAAAAAAAAGGTGGAAAAGCGGGATTTTGCTAGATTTTTGTAGGTCCTCCCCCCCCTCCGCCACCCCCTCCGAAAGCAACTTCGGGGCGCTCCAGCCGCCGCCGGCTTTGCGCGAGGAGCAGCGGGGTGCCCGTGCTGCCCCGAGCCGGCTGCCAGCGCCGGCCGTCCTGCGGCACTGCCGCCTCATGGCAAGACTTGATTTAAAGAAAAAAAAATCTCTTTGCGAAGCAGCTATTGCAATGACTTTCTTGGAAACCCTTCACTCCCTCTACACCCACCCTGGGATTTTGTACCCTGCTTGCTGCGAGGGGATTTGGGCCAAATACATCACTTGAGGGGGGATAGTGGTACCCTGGGTGCAGATTCGGGTGGGCAAACAGGGCGCTGCTTGCCCAGTGGGAGAACCCCCCTAGACCAGCACCACCATGGGGAGAGCATCACCCTTACAACCCTCACCAGGCGGCTCTGGCTGCTGCCTTTTGTCCGGTAGTTGGAGCGGGGTGGGGGACAGACAGACAGACAGACTGACACACACACCACAGGACGAGGTAGGAAAATCCGTAGCAGGTGATGAGAAGTGCCGCGCTGGCTGGGGAGGGGCGAGCGTGTCTCCCCTTGCCCTGCCGTAATGCACATCAGATGTTTCATCAGACCCCGCTGGCCCCATGCAGCCCCCGAGCCGTGCCGAGCCGTGCCGTGCCGTGCCGGGGGCGGGGGTCCCGCCAGGGCTGGGGAGGGGGTGCGCAGCCAGGAATGTCTCCAGCTGCTGCTGCCGCCCGCTTCCTCACAGCTGTCAGAATGCACTTGAGGAAATCCACTCACACCTCCCCGAGCAAGGGTCTCCTAGCGGGACGTGACACCGCGCCGCAGGACCATGGCTCCACGGCTACGCAGCAGCAGGCACGTCCTGACACCCCCCGGAGCCCCCGGCCCTCCCCTGGTTTTATCTCAGGCCCACGGGGGTTTGTGCGCTGCGGCTGAGCCGTGCGAAGTTTTATTTTAATTCTTTATCCTTCCGGAGGGTTTGACATCGCAACGTCTTTTTTTTTTTTTTTTTTTTTTTTTAAAGATTGAAATTCTTAACGTTGGTGCCAAGCTCGTGTGGAAATTCCCTTTTATCAACACGCTGCTGCCTTCGGAATTGCAACTTGCAGCTCTGCTCTAAGGAGCGGCTGTGCCAGTGCGGATATCTGCAAAGCCCCCGTGCCCCTGGGCTGGGCTCTGCCCTTTCTGACAGCAGGGCTGTTAAAGGAATAGGTTTTTCTTCTTCATTTGTACCTCACCCGGAGTGCCTGGCCCTTCTTTTGTCCTTGTTCTCTTACTATTTATATTGCTGAAGAGTTTTGCCATTTAATTGCCTTTGCTAGGTCTAGCTTAGCTGGAGTGTTCAAAGACCAGGGGCTGAATGAATTGAACTCGGGCAGGAGAATTTAAGGAATGGCAGTTTTCCTCTGTTGCTCCTAATCAGCAAGTTTGCATTATATTTGTATAAAATATATATTTTTCCTGGTGCCTCGCAAACGATGCTTTCTCTCAATGCTGTTTCCCAGCTGCATTCAGTCTGATGCCCTCCTGCAGCCATTCCTCATCAATCTTTCTGCCTCTTTTTAAAGTTACAATTTTTGGATGTGTTTTACCCTTTTGACTTTCGAATTGTGTGCAGTCTCCATCCTGCAGACCCCATGTTCCTCCCTCTGGCTGATTTCTCTAGTCAGGTCTCCTAATTTCTCAGAGCATGTCCTTCAAACCCTGCAGCTTTGGCTGTCTTAGTGGGCTGCTCCTCCTTTTCAGCCCATAATGTATTAATTGCTCCAATCAAGGTTATTTTAACATCTTTTCCTTACCAAAACGTGCCTAAAATAGCCCCTCCTCGTGTCACTTTGGGGAAGAAATCTGCCGGCTGCCAGCACAGTTGAGCATTTCCCATCTCCTCCTGCTCAGTGCAGAGCTGGGCAGCGGGTGGCACTCAGAGCTGTGGGATTTTTCCTGCTTTTCTCTCTCCCTTGATCACTCCTCAGGATGCTCCTGGGATTAGAGGACCTGGTGCCATCCAGCATTTCCTCAGGGAGCTGTGGCTGCACTTTGGAGGGTGACCTGTGGATCACGCTCCAGCGGTTCAGAGCGTGGTGTAACTCACTCCCTGGCAGCATGATGGACTGCCAGGTAAATCTATAGAATAGTTACCAATCCCAGTGATTTAGGGGATGGTTTCCAGGACACTTGGGATGCCTGAATCCCAAAAGCACTGAGCTTGCAGCTTTGCTGCAGCGCTGGGAGCTTGCCTGGGCACAGGAGCTGGTGTTTGAGGACATTCTTGAGCAGTAACACTTTGGAGAGCACCATAACTCCTTCCAGAAGTTCTGAACACCTGTTGGCTCTCAGGAATACGCTCTGAGCTCCCTTTAGTTAACACACACAGGCTTTTCTTTTTAAGAGTGTTTCACAATTTGATTAAGGCTTCATATGATCAAGCAGTGGCACGAGCGTTTTGCAACTGCCTTGAAATGGGAAGCATTTAATTGTTTGGCGTCCTTAGGGAGATGAGCTGCCCTCATGACTATTAAGAGGGCTGTGTCCCTGCAAGGCCATTGCAGGCAGGTGAAGGCTGAGGAATGCTGTGCAAGAGGCTCCAGCACACAGGCAGAGAGCGAGCACACCCAGTTCTGAAGGACGGAGAGGCCGATGACTTCAAAAGGGAAGAGGATGCTGTGGGGAAGGTGTGCCAAGGTCTGGATTCTGGGCTTTCTATCTGTGACTAAACACATTTCACAGCAGAGCTAGAGTGAGCTGTGCTGTGCAGCCCCAGCAGAGCAGTGGGATTTCATCAGACTTGAGAAAATAAGCAAGACGGGGGAATTTAGTGCTGCCTCTTCTCCTGGGTAATTTTCCCACCTCGGGGCTTAGTGCAAGGTGCTGACTTGCAAATGACACATCATTACCAGACCAGCCCAGAGCTGCAAAGCCCTGCTGGGAACGTGGTCAGGAGATTGGAGGAAGCTGCCTCTTGGACTTGGTTCCTCCTGGTGTGGGACCTGCTCTGGGAACATGTTGATTTAATTCCCACAAGCTGGTTCTCGGATGGTGCGAATAAAGCTGCTGACAGTGACTGAAATGGGATTCGACACTGGAGAACCTGTTAGGCTCAGTAAATGTAGGTCTGTTGGGAGGGTTCAAAGGGTTGTATTTTAAGCCACTTTTCCCCTCTCATCATCGATTTTGAGTTTCTGGTAACTAGTTTTTATGAGGAACGAGCAGAGGTTGACGTAAAGTGACAGAAAATGAAATGCATGAAAAGCCAAAGCTAATTATATTTAAAATGATACAGACATTCTCTTCCTGATTGCTTGTGTAAAAATCATGTATTTGAGAAATGTTCTCAATGAGTTATGCACCAGGTTGAAAGCTGATGTGGCTTCTTTGATAAAATATGAACTATTGGAAAGATCTATAAGAGTCAGAAACGCTGCTGAATATTTCAGTATTTAGAGCAGCAGGAAACCACTCTGAGATATTTTTAAAACAGATATTTACTCAAGTAATTGGTTACTTTTAATGTGGAATACGAAAACCTGGTGCAGCTCTATTGGACTTGACATAAAAGACAGGTATGTAATTTGTGAGCAAAACAAGGTGGAATGTACACATTGTACCTGGGGAGGTATTTCAAGAAAGACAACTCCTTGAGACAAAAAACCAAAACAACTGACACGCTGGGTTACATGCCAGAATTGCTTATTCCTCAGTTAATCAGCTGTGTAATAAGTGTCCAGAAACAATCCCTTCTGCCCAGGTAGTTTAAGTTTCAAACTTTGTCAGCTCTGTGGCCATCATAAAATGGATTACATGGAAGTTGGAGGAAAAACACATGTTTCTGAGAACATTTTGGTTCAAATAATAATAATAATAATAATTAAAAAAAGGTGGCAATGCCTGTGCCAACAATTTACTACAGAATATCTGAACCAGATGCTGTTAAACTATAATTCCAAACAATTTGCCAGAATTATGTATTTACTTTATTCTTAAAGTCAAACTGAAGATATGCATGTTTTCTATTACGGGTGGATATAAACAAAAATGTGATGTGATCACAACTCATAGAAGGCAGATAATGCCCAACAGGATTTCTGGGACTACTGCACAAGCTAAAGAAAAGCTGGAAGTTCTGTTGGTAGTTGTGTGTGACAGGCTCATCAAAATGGGGCTGTTCAGATTGAGACATATCAGACTGCAGTCTGCTTAGTCACCACAGAAAAGCTTTGGCCAAAAAATCATCCATTTCTCCCTTTTTCTCACAGTAGTACATTTTTTTTTCTGCCCTATGAGAACGGGGGAGAGATCTGCAAGATGTGGAGAGTTACATTCTTAGCTAAAATAATGCATGGAAGGGTCTCCTGTTAGGAGGTACTTGTGGGCCATCTCAGCCTTGCCAGTTCTTATCCAGATGAGCTGCTCAGTGATGGTTGCAATGACAGAAACTGATGTCAGAATCAGCATCTTGCAGGGACAGAGTGAGTTTTAGCAGCAGTTTTCATGACATTGCATGTCACTCAGGTTGTGGAGGCTCCTAGCTGGCACTCCCACAAGCTGAAACAATCTTCACCTGCTGTCAAGAGGCTCTCAGAAAACCTCAAATAATTTCCTGGAGTGAAGTGGCTACCTCAGGCAGCTGCAGCCTGACACAGAGGAGTGCTGAACATCCTGTAACACCCCTATTCCCAGGTCAGCTCCAAATGAGCAGGGAGAAAAATCCATCAGGAAAAACGGGAGAGTTTCAAGAAGCAGCTTTGATTCAGAGAATTGCTCAGCAAAGTCACCGAAACCGAATCCCCCTGAGTGCTATAAAGGAGAGAAGGATCTGCAAAAGATTTGTGGTGGAGTTTCTGGTTTCATCCAGACCACAGCCTGCTGGGACACAGCTCCAGCTCCCAGCCCAGGGTTGCAGTGTGGGATCCAGCTTGGAGGAGCATGGAAACTCCTCACAGCCCTTCTGCAGAAACCCTGTTTGATTTTGGGAAAGAAGAGAGCAAAAAAGCATTTTCTGGGTCCCCCACCTGAAGACCACATGGTGCATAAAACATCCTCTTTGTTTTATGTGGTTGAAGGTTAACATGGGCTCAGTTATGGGCAGCATCAAATCCAGAGGTGAATGGGTTCCACCTGCAACACAGGATGGTTTGGAGTTTTTGAACCCACCAAATCCTGAAGCAGCATCTACAGGAGAGGTGAAAATTACCACCATGACATTAATGCCAAAGCTCAATACAAATAATTTAATCAAGTGTCCCAGCTGACATATTTATCAGACACACCCAGTTTTTGTGTTTATGATGCAGTTACATGAGGCAGAAGTTAAAGATTGGCAAGATTTGTTAGTCCCTTCTCCTTTGAAGTGCCAGATCCTTCCAGTGTTCTGGTTCCTCCATTCCTCCTCCTCCTCCTCACCTCATGAAGGAGCCACAAGTAATACTTGCAATCAAAGCAGATGTTGGCAACATTTTTTTTGGAAAAAAAAAAACCCCAACAAACTACCTTGGCATTCCTGGCCTTCCAATTCACACTAAGCCTAGCAGCTTGTGGCCAGACCAAAAGCAAAATGCTGCAGCCCATTGTGGCAGGACTATCAGAAAGGCAGGTCAGGTAACGGGACTGTAATTCCATGGGGCTCGCCAAGAAGGAAACGTGCCAATGTAATTAGAGAGGTAATTATAGCACCCGAGTCACCGCCCACAGGCTGCACAGAGCACAGATTCCACAATCAGAGTCCAAACAATACAATGCTCTGGAGCTGCCCTGGCTGCTCTCAGCTGAGCTGACCTGGGATCCACAGAGCATCTGCTGCTCCTGGGAATGGCTGAAGAAATTGAGGCTCAGTTTTTGTTTTTATGTTGAACCCCAGAAATTCAGTGCAGTCCTGCAGGGCTGCTGAGAGCAGTGAGAATGAAAATCATCTCTGCACTCTGATCTTGGGCTCTCAGTAGCCTTCCATAACCACATTTTACTTTTTACATGGTCTTCTTTTGGTCTTTCATGGTCTACTTTTTAGATGGTCTTCCCACTGCTTTGGGGCTTCTCAGTTGGAGCAGACAATAATTAACCCATAGGTCCAAGTGTTCCTGTGGCGTGGTAGGACCTCACTTTTCACTCCTGTGGGATCTGGGCAGATGCTCTGACACACAGCACAGCCTGTTGATCATGTTGGCTTAGAGGTATTGCATCCGTGACCTACATGACACAATTTATAGGGTTTTATTCTTCCTGTGGAATAATGAGTACTGTGAGTTAAAATTCACATTAAAAAACCACCACGCTGTACAATAAGTAGTTAATTGTCAGTTGAGGCAAAAAAAAAAAAAAAAGATTCTCCAAATCTCAGCAGTTACAAGCCAGGCTTAGAAAAACCAGGGGTCAGTGTAGTGAGCAGAGTCACAGAGCTGTGGTCCTGCTCCAGCTACCAACACTGGAACAGGCAACTTTTAAAATACAAATGAAGGTCCTGATGCTGTCATGGATGCAGGAAGCTGCCTGAACCCCTCTTTCTGCAGGGCTAATGCTGGCATCTGTTTCCAAATTAATGTAGTTTTTATCCACCACAATGTAACTTGCAGGAACTTTGCCACCACAATGTGCCTCTCGCCTGTATCCCCCCTATCTGTGTTTATTGAATGTGGTTTTATGAGTAGTTAAGATTTGCTCGTGGTGGAAGCCTTTTATTTTGTGGGGCTGTGGTGATGGGAGCCCTGTCCTGGTGTTTGTACCTTGCTGTGTGCTGGCTCTGGGGAAGTTGTATCCACAAATGTTCCCTCCTGCTTCCAGCAGGATCCCACGCCAAGGAAAACACATTCCTTGAAGAGATAGGTAATTGCTTGAGACTTTGTCTAATGTTAGAGCAAGACCAAAAGAGCACTTGAACCAGTTTAGTATTCATAATAATACGTGGTTCAGAGCTGACTGAAAGGCTATAATTCTTTTGAGGGGTTCCTCTGACATCATAAACCACCAGAGCTCAGCCAGTCAGCAGAAAGCAAAGACTGGATTATAGCTGGGCTCATCAGCATGGTACCGTACATGGCAGTTTCTCATGTCTGCAAAGGCATTATTTCTCAAGGTTTTTTTCTCCTCATTCCCAATTACTTTATAACCCAAAATGGAAGAATTGCTGGATGCTGTTTTCTGCGTGAAAAACCCTCAGAGATAATACTTGCTGTCTTCCCTGTCCTGCTGTAATCAGATTTTAATTTGGAAATGTGTCCAGGGGTGCAATTCAACCCTTTCACCCCCTTAATAAGATGTGGTGCTGCAGTCCAGCTCTACCAGCACATCTGGCTGGTGCATGAATGGCCCCTCGTGAAATTGTTCTCCCATCTCCCGAGTTTTGCCCATCCATGTGCCAATCCTGGGCCCCATATTTACTGAGATATATTCTGGATATGAGTTTGGTGGGTCCTTTCTCAGGGCTATTTCAGCTACACCCATTTTCATAGTCAGTAGTGGGTTCCATGTGCCAAGCATGCCTTGATTTTTGGTTGATGTCATAATGCATTCAGAAGTAGCTGGGGACCGTTTCAAAATAGAGATCTGTTTATATAAATATTTATATGCAATTTTCTGATAGCCTCGGGAAGCCAAGTCAGTGACTGAGGAAATAAATAGGCATGGAAAAAATCATAAGGGTATTGTTTATGAATATAGACAGATGATAATAACAAGCAGAACAAATTTGTTGGAGAGGGAGAACTGACATGATGGATGCTAGCTTTAACACCATGTACTAAACTTTCTGTACATCTTGTTTCAGAGTTCCTATTTCTTGAAAACCCACAGGAATAAATTAGTGTGTGGGTGAGAGGTTCAGACAGAGCCGACTTGAGGGTAGAATGTGCAGAACAAGACCACAGACAGGGTGTCCATGGCCTTCTGCTGCCTCCTGGGACTCCTCTCTGCCTTTTCCAGCCTCTGTGTTTAGTCAAGTGTCTTTTCTCATAACTGGTGGCACTTTGGCTGAGGTAAAAGCTGCCTGTTCTTCTGTGTTTTCTGTCCCCAGCAGCTTTGCTGGGTGCCCTGAGAGCTTCTGCTGAGGTCCATCTGTGTGTGTAGTGTCCCCAGAAGGAAGGCTGAGGTGGCTGTCCCCTGTGTCACACAAAGTGTTTCATCCCAAGTGGAAAACAGGCTGGGATGTGGAGCAGATCCTGCTCCAAGGGGTCAGAGCAGCCTGGGGAGGACAGAGCTGCCTGGTGAGTGGCTGGTGACAGGGCTCCCTGCCAACATGTGTCACCCTTGGGTGATGGGGAATGGGCACAGCAGCCTCAACTCCTCCAAAATCTTTTGGGGGAAACTTTGCAGGGCACAGGCTTGAGCCCAGCACAAACTGCACCCAGGCCAACCTCAGCTTGAATGGCACCAGGCTTGGGCTGCCAGGAGGGTTTTCAATAATAACAGCAGCTGTCCCAACCAGTGGCACAGTAATACTCATTTATATGATTTATGGGAACGCTGTATGTAATGATTCCAGCATATACAAGCAGGACTGAACTCCTTTTTAGCCTCCTGAATAGAGGCAGTTGTGTAATACCCACAGGAGCTCAGTACTTGTAGGAATATCCGGCACTGCCTGTGGCTGGAGGAGCTGTTTACATCCATCATTTCAGCTGACCCCATTAGGAGTTTTTGCAGGCAGCAGAAGAAACTTCCCTGCTGTTGAACCCAGGAGAGCAGGTAGCCTGTGCTCCTGCTGAGGTTTCCATGTGGCATGGGCAGCCAGGGGGATGCAGCTTGTGTTTGGGTCTGGATTATCAGTGAGCACTGAGCTGGTATTGTCTTGGCTGGCCCATCGTTGTGGGCAGACTGGCTGACTACAGTGGCTTCAGTCCTGAGATCATACCAGCAATTCTTCTTCCACAGCCAGTCTCCCGTTATAGGCTGCTGGAACACACTGGGGTATTTCCAAATTTTTTTTTTTTTTTTTTTTTTTTTAATCTGTCTAGGAGGGTTATGGAGTTCTCTTTCAATGAACATCTCTGGCGGGCTCAATGCACTCAGCAGGACTAAACCCATGGGTTTGTATTTGCTAAAATATTCAATTTTAGCTGTTCATTTTCCTCATTGCTGGGTAGGATTTGTCAGGTTTGGAAACCTTGGGTTACCCCTTCCAGAGCCCTCCTGACACAGAAAGCCCTGGGAGATGTGTGGATGCACATCTGTGTCCATACACATTCCTCCTGTGTGCCTGGAAAGCAGAGCTCAGCACAGATGTCCTCAGCTGGCTAAAGAGCTCTGAGAAGAGCTTCAAAGTGGCCTTGTGACAGTGATTCACAAGAACATGTCAGGAGAATATTCTGCAGTCTTCTATGAATTGCAGTGAAAAAAAAAAAAATAAAGTAGATTGTGTTCTTTGCAGTGAAAAGAAAAAGTTTCTCACAATACTATTTAAAGAGAATATTTTGGGAGTGGTTTACATTTTGGGGTTAAGTGTATTATGTTGGGCAAAATTTGATAATCGGTGCTGACCTATTATCAAATGATGGATCATCTTCTAAAAGAAGAGAGCAGGATATGAGCTGGTGATTTGAGATCAGCTTGGTTTTGAAATATTTTGAATTTAGATACACAAGGAAGGATTGGTTTAGGCAATTCTGATTGAATGTCCTTTTTTACAGTCAAAAGTCTTTATAAATTGGCTCACATAATAGTTCTGTGCCTCTTCTGTGAAGTTTTGAACAAACCTGTGTGATTTTTTGGAGCCTGCAAACAGCTCCTATGCCAAAATGTGTCTCCTGAAATAATCAGATGATTAAATCTCCTGCCAGGAGGATATGATTTCTCTCAAATTGATGTCTAGTCCCTGCAAATTTCATCTCTTGTCTCATTAAAATGATTTGGAGTCTATTATTCTCCTACCAAAAGTTCAGTCTGTGTTTTAAGGACAGAAACATCAGAACCTAAGTGAGGATGTTTTCATTTCTCAGCTCTCGGGTTAGACTGTGTATCATTCTCTGACGTATCTACTGAACATTTATGGCTTTGAATGACATTTAGTGGAGCTGGCTATCATTGGTTTACTTTGATATTTGGGTCCTGTTTTAGTCAGATGACACCATGTCTAAACTATGAACACATTTCCCTTGTGTCCTATCCTGAGTGTCTGCTCTGGGGTAAGAGTGGATTTATTTGTGAATGAAGGCTTCAACAGACAATCCTTGTGCCCAAATGTCTCTTGGCATCTCGTTCTGCTGCAGCTGGGACTGCTGAGGGCAGTTCAGGCAGTTCAGAGGTGCCTCTGGCTGTGCTCCAGGATAAGATTTTCTCTTTCCTTGCCATCTGACCAGTGCAGTGATACAGAGCTTCTGGAGGGCTCACTCTGCTTTTAATGTGGCCTCGTTTTGGATGAGGGCTGGCTCCCAAATTCTTCAGTTCTGGAGAAGGGACTGGCCCTTCCTGAGACCCACATTACATCTTCTCTTCTCTTCTCTTCTCTTCTCTTCTCTTCTCTTCTCTTCTCTTCTCTTCTCTTCTCTTCTCTTCTCTTCTCTTCTCTTCTCTTCTCTTCTCTTCTCTTCTCTTCTCTTCTCTTCTCTTCTCTTCTCTTCTCTTCTCTTCTCTTCTCTCTCTCCTCTCCTCTCCTCTCCTCTCCTCTCTCTCTCCTCTCCTCTCCTCTCCCTCCTCTCCCTCTCCTCTCCTCTCCTCTCCTCTCCTCTCCTCTCCTCCTCTCCTCTCCTCTCCTCTCTCCTCTCCTCTCCTCTCCTCTCCTCTCCTCTCCTCTCCTCTCCTCTCCTCTCCTCTCCTCTCCTCTCCTCTCCTCTCCTCTCCTCTCCTCTCCTCTCCTCTCTCTCCTCCTCCTCTCTCCTCCCTCCTCCTCTCCTCTCCTCTCCTCTCCTCTCCTCTCCTCTCTCCTCTCCTCTCCTCTCCTCTCCTCTCCTCCAGCCTTTACCTCACTGAGCTGTCTCAGAGCCAGCCTCTTCTGCTGTGACACCAGGTACTCTGACCTCTGTCCCTGTGACGTGACTTTCCACCAGACACTGCCTGATTATGTCATTTTTCTGCAGAATATGGTCTTTGGACCAGCATGATCTGGTCCAGCAGGAGCAGCTGATTCCCACCCAGCTCATTCCCAGTGAGCCAGCTCACTCACAATCCTTTCTGCAAGGGGTTTGTGCTACAGAGAGGGAAGGAGAAGGGAATTGCACACAGATGGGAGCTAACAGCTGGTGCTTTAACAAGACCCCTCTTTCTGCTTCCCTGAGGGATTCTGCCTAATTTGAGTTCATTCCCTACCTTCCTTTTCTTCACCAGTGTAGATTTTGGAGTTCCTTTGGTCAGTTGTTTGTCACCCGACTTTTCACAAAAGCTTTTTTTAGTGGAGCCCTGGTATGAACAGGCATCGTTTCCTTTTATGAGTTTTGCATTCTGCTCAGTGCAAGCTGCTTCCCAAATCCATTGCTGGGCTGAAGTGCTCCACCAGGACATCCCAAAGCAGCTTCCTCACTGTTTGTGCCAGGTCCATCTCCTCCCTCTGGTATTTCCAGCAGTTTTCATTGTCACTGTCTGCAAAACTCCAGTCTGTGCAGGCAACAGGAAAAAAAAAAAAAAGGAAAAAATATTTTACTAATAGCTATTGCTAGGGCATTTTGGTCTAAAGACCTGAAGTCCTTCATGAATATTGCAGTGGCTTCTCAATAAGCCCCCATCTGTGCCCCCATGCTGTGCTTTTTCAGATTTCAGTTCATCTGCTCCCTCCTGCACGTCTTCACCAGTGGAATAACATTTTCCTAGCTGAAAGCCTTTGCCAGCTGTGCTAATACTTGCTTATAAACTTGCTTACAGAGATTTCCCAATTCCAGCAGGCAGGACTTTACTCTTAGCCCCTGCTTAAAGTGCAGGTTGAAATCCTGAACATGGCCCTTTCTGAGAACTCATTTCTTTCCCTCTGCAGACTCATTGCAGGAATGCTCATTCCCCAGTTTCCCATGTAAACCAGGCAGTCTTCTATGAATTGCAGCTAAAAAAAAAAAAAAAAAAAAAAAAAAGAGAGAGAGATTGTAGTCTTTGCAGTGAAATAAAAAGAAGTTGCTTAAAACACATTTCCACTTTATTTAAACAGAGTATTTTTGTAGTGACTTAAAATTTGGGGGTAAGTGTATTATGTTGGGCAAAGTTTGTTAATGAGTGCTGGTGTTATTTGGCTGATTTTGATGCATCATCACCCCAGGGTAGCCATTTACCTGCTTATCATGTTTTTCAACCCTTTTCCTTTGAAGGCTCTGAGAGAGGAGACTGGCAGCCTCCTTTGGGTAGTGCTTGCACAGGCTGTGTTTGTAATCCCAGGGCAACTCTGAATCCCAGAATGGGTTGGGTTGGAAAGGACCTTAAAGCTCATCCAGTTCCATTCCCTGCCATGGGCAGGGACACCTTCCACTGTCCCAGGTGGCTCCAAGCCCTGTCCAACCTGGCCTTGGGCACTGCCAGGGATCCAGGGGCAGCCACAGCTGCTCTGGGCACCCTCACAGAGAAGAATTTCCTAGATTAGGGTTAGATATTCCATCTAACCCTACATTTTGTCAATTAGGAGCCATTCCCTCTTGTCCTGTCCCTCCAACCCTTGTCAAGAGTCTCTCCATCTTTCCTGTGGGCTCCCTTCAGGTGCAGGAGTTTTGCACCACTCAGTTATGGTTTGTCTCAGTCTCTTCTGCCTTCACTCAGAGCCAGGATTAACAAAAACACGATGGAAATGGATTTTCTTGTGTTCAGGTTGGGTTGTTTATTAAATCTTATCAAAAGTACAGAGTGTTGGACAGCACTTCCAGCTACCTGCTAGAATGAGGAAAAATGGAGGAAGATGCAGCTGCTACAAGGTCTCTTGAAGCTAAACAGTCCAACAGAGAATTACCACCTCTATTATTTATCCTTTTAACCCAATAACTAAATCCCCATGACCCTTAGTGTGACACTGATTGATCAAGCATAAACTACTGCCTGAAAGCATGAAGGAGAAGGAAGACCTGCTGCTCTGTGGGAATGAAGGGGTTTTTGGACAGCAAATGAATGTAATTATGTAGAAGTTGATTTATTGTTTATTTTTAATTTTATTTATACATTTTAAAACCACTGTTTGCATGATTATGTATTTTTTGATTGGTGTTTTTATTTTGTTTATGCACCTTGCATGAGCTTTGCAGGTAAAATGATTGGTTGCAGTTCAGAGTATTATTATTTACTTTTATTTTGTTTTTTTTTAAATTTTGGTATGTTGTTTTTAGTTTTTTTTTTTTTAATTAGTACAGTTTATATTTTAGTAGCATTGAAGAGTTTCAGAGTTTCAGGGATGGGGAGGAATAAAGAAGAAGGGAGAGAATGGCTTCATTTTGTGTTCTGCCTCTGCCTTTCCAGCCTTGGGCTGATGTTTTTCCTTATTAATAGGAAAATGGGTTTGTTTCTGCTCTTATAGCCCTGATTGTACAAAAATGGAAAATTATCTTGGATTCAGACTCGTGCTTTTGTCTCTGTGAGCTTATTTCCAGAATCAGGTTCTCTTGCCCACTCATTCATTTGGATCTTCAAATCAGCAGGAATCAGTGCCCTAAGGATTAATATCAAATATTTCCCTCTCTTTTGTTACTTTTAAGCTTTTTATTTTCAGCTGGGAGTTTTGGTGTTTCTGTGCCCCATTTGCACAAGGATTTTGCTGTTTCAAGCTTCATTTTCCAGGGTTATAGTACCCAGAGATAGTGTTTATTGCTGTGTTGTGGCTGTAAAGGAACAGTACGTTTTCATCCGTGATGTTCCTTCCCTGAGCAGATCAATCCCAGTGAACTCTTACTCAGCAAAACTATGGGAGTTTTACTTAACATTTGCTCAGAAAAGACATTCTGTGGTTAGACCCACTGGCTGATATGACCACACTCCAACAGCACAGCCAGAGCTGACCTGGCATTTAGGGTTGTGGGGTTGATGTAGAGCAAAGGCTTCTTGCTGCTTTATTTTTAAAAGCTGGGTAAAGCACAACATGGTTGTAACAACAAAACCATGCTTGAAAACACATGAAATTTAGGAAGAAAAGACAAAAGATATTCAGATTTTGGTTCTGTGAAGCTCAGCAGTGTCCTTTAGAGCACCCTATGCCAAAACAACAAACCCCTGTGATTCTCAGGCTGTTTAAAAGAGCAGGACAGACAGAGCCAGTCCTTGCTGAGGCTCTGCCAAAGCCTCGAGTGGAGGCAGACGCTGATGTCAGAAAGCTGCTGGGATTGTCTTGTTTGCTACGTGATTGACAATCCCTGTGACACCATCCCTGTGCCCAGCGCGGCTCTGCTGGAGTTTTCCACTGGCTTTGGTGAGAACTGGCTGAAGTCCTGCATTTGTCTGATGTGTTAATGTGTTAACTGTGTCAAAAACTTCGTGACACCCTTGCCTATTGTGCAGCTGATGATCTATGGGATGATAACTGTATCTGAGGAGGACAGGGACCACAGGAATTTCACTCAGTGTCTGCTGCATTGTTATTGAAGACGGAACTACCCGTGGCCCTGACAGTAGAATTGCATTATAAAAACAGTAGATTTTCCAGGGAGTTAAATTTTGGATTGCCATTTAATCACCAAATCAGTGAAGTGTTGTTTGACTGAATGGAGAACATTCTGCCTTTGACTGGATGGTTATTATTTTTAAGTGCCACATAATTTGCTGTTATTATTTTTGGTCAAGAATTAAAAACAAGTCCCTGGTTTGGGTCCAAGCTTTAGATAAAGAACATCACAGCAGAAACTAAGGGTGGAAAGCCTAACACATCCTCTCTGACATTCCTATGTTGTTAAGGGTTGTGTATAACTGGATGGCTTAAACATTTAATTTGCATTAGAATGTTTAATGAATATTACAGAAAAGTAGAATCTCTGTGTTTTCAACAGCTACACCCCCTAAAAACCCTTGTAGCAGCCATGGCTGTGCCTCAAGGTCTTTTCTTGACTCTGCCTCCTTTTCACACTGAGCTCCAGTGGATTTGAGTGGGAGTTTTGCTTGAGGAGAAGGGTGATACTTGGGGTTTGGAGCAGGATGTTCTGTGAAAGGACATTCACCCATAACCTGTATTGCCTTGACTTGGCAGTATTGTTTTATCTTGTATATCTGACACTCTCCCTTTCACTGCTTACGTAAGAAAATAGTTTGTACTGTCAACAGCTCTGTTTAACCTTTAATAATAAAATTAGTAACTAAAACCAAGAGGCCCAAGTCCTGAGGCCCATATTTGGGTAAAGTTTCCACTGAAGCCAATAGTGATTTTGCCAGGGATAGGTCTGGAAAAGCCCTGAATTTTGAACTCACAATTTACCCCAGCAAGCTTTTCCAGTAGCCTCTGTTTCTGCTCTCCAAAGAGCAACTGGGACTACAGTGGCAGGGAGAGGAAAATTTAGAGGAACCTTCCTGTACTTTCCATTTAATGACTTTATTGGACAAGACATCTGATGATACCAGGTTTTTCTAATTCCCATTTTTATAAGCGATCTAATGCGCGGAAACGTCAGTTCTGGGCATATGTTCCCATCCCTGGAGTCTTGTTCAGACATTAGAGGAACATTTTCTGACTCAAAAGATAAACACTTCTGCTCCAGTTCAGGGACGGAAATTGTTTTCATCGCAGCAGGTGTTGCCCATTAGTTCTACTAGAACTGAAACCCTAAGCTGGGCTTTAAGGGAGATGCATAATCGAGCTCTTACATCATTGTGAGATGTACCGTACTTGAACCTTTTGCTTGCTGAGACTGTATTTCCTCCAAGAAACATCCTGTTTTGCAATCCCCCAAATTCCCCATGTGCCATACAGCATTAGGGATTTCATCACCTCCTGGGCACACAGGCTGTGCTTTCTGCACAAGACCCGTAGGGAGGGAGAGACAGAGAGCCAGACAAGTCAGAGGTTTCCATATTTCCTGATGGGACCATGTGATCCATGAAAGATGGCTTTATTTTCCTTCCCCCCCCTCCTTCACTTCACGCTGTTTCCATTCTAGACCTGCTGGAGGCTGCTGATTGCATCATGTCGAGGAGAGGATCATGCTCTCCTCAGCCCTGTTCAATTGTTCCAGGTCCCATCTTGCTTTTAATGGCCTTGGCTGCTTTATTTCTGCCCTTCACTGTGTCATGTTTGAGAACAGAATATATTTCTTAGCGGTTTTTCATTTCACGCTGTCACTGTAAATCTTCATTTATAACTTTAGGACCTAATTTGATTCGTCTCAATCCACTGGGGATTGTTACTCTGGGTTTAAATAGAGGTTTGCCAGACCTCAGCAGGCTCTGACTTCCCTGAGTGTCTCCATCTGGGCACCCACCTGTGCAGGCAGGTCCTGAGCTGTGCTTAAGCTCAGCCCCTGGGGATGTGGGGCTGAGCTGCATCTGCACCTTTGGGCTTGATTTGGATTTCTCGGGGTCTCTGGAGCGTGGCTGACCCCAGCTATGGCCACTGCACCTGCTGACCCCTTGCCCAGGCACTGGGGCTCTGTCTCTCTACCTGGTGATGCTGCCCTGCTCTCATCCTGTCCCTGGCAAAGCACATTTCAGGGTTGTGGGAAGCAGGATCTGGTTCTCAGCTGCTGCAAACCCTTTCAGGAGTATTTTCACAAAAGATTGCTGCTTCTTATATTTTGTACTAATATTTGAGGCCTGTTTGCAGCTCTGCTGCACTTTCACAGGTTGTGCCACAACTGCAGTGCTCATTGTTGACAGGAATGTTCCATTTTCTAATTACTTTTCAATTATATTGGTCTGTTTAACATACAGAGAAAAATGGGCTGGATTTTTATTTCCCTGGGCAATTTTGTTTGATTGTGTGTTTGGTCTTTTCCTTATAGCAAAAGAAAGGTAAAATCCTACAATCATTAGGGTTGGAAAAGAACTCTGGGATCAAGTCCAGCCTGTGCTCCATCCCCACCTTGTCCCCAGCTCAGAGCACTGAGTGTCACCTCCAGGGATGGGGATCCAACCCTCCCTGGGCAGTTCCAATCCCTGAGCTCCCTTTCCATGGGGAAATTCCTGCTGCTGCCCACCCTGAGCCTCCCCTGCCCAGCCTGAGGCTGTTCTCTCTCCTCCTGTCCCTGTTCCCTGGAGCAGATCCCAAATCCCCCCTGGCTGTCCCCTCCTGTCAGGGAGTTGTGTAGAGCCAAAAATTCCCCCTGAGCCTCCTTTTCTCCTTCTGAGCCCCTTTCCAGCTCCCTCAGCCCCTCCTGGGGCTCAACCCCTTCCCTGGACATGCTCCAGCCCCTCCATGTCCTTCCCAAATTGAGGGCCCAGAGCTGGACCCAGCACTCACAGTGTGACCTCAGCAGTGCCAGCACAGGGGACAGTCCCTGCCCTGCTCCTGCTGCCACACTATTTTAGGCACAGAATGACACAGCCACTGACTCCCTGGGTTATCATTACTTGGAGACTTATAAAAATGCAGCTAAAACAGCCCTGACCCTGCAGTGCACAAAGCAGAGCTTGAAAGAAAAGATGATCCCAGCAGCTCCTTGCAGAAGCTCATCCTGGCTGGAATCATCTCTCAGAAATAAAACACTTTATGATCCAGCAGAGCTGTGGGGGGCAGGGAGGAGCAAAGGAGGAAGATCTGGCCATGGCCATCCTCAAGGAGCATCCTCTAGTGTCCAGCAGCTGCAGGATGGATCTGGCAGCAGCTGGAGCAGCACTTTTCCCTCATCCCACTAGAGGGTGGGTGCTGGTTGGACAAGCCAGGCTCGGGCTGGAGCTGTGCCCAGCTTGGCAAGGGCACAGCGGGAGTGGAGCATTAATTTATCACCTAACGAGAGTGGCGGGGCTGCCAGGACTGGCAGGTGGTACCTCACAAAATATTCAGCTTAGGGATGGATGCTGGAGTTTTCCCTCTTCTGCTTCAGTCTCTGGAACCAGGAGATGCTCTGAGTGTTAATAATGTATAAATAGAGAGAGCCAACTTTATTATTATTATTTTTTTAAAATTTATTTTTTAGCAACTTAAACCAGAAATGTCTATATTTCATTTCAAAATTAATTTGAGAGTTTTTTACCTTAGCATTTTGTATGAGGCACAGCATTTAAAAAGTACTTCTTTCAGAGATGGAAAAAATTAAAATGAATTGATCAAATCATATTTTTTTGGGTTTAATATTTGCAAAATCAGTTGCTTTCTGACAAAAAGGCATACAAATAGAACAGTTATCTGATCACCATTTCCACTTTCAAATTGGAAAATGGTTTGCACTTTATAACAAATCTCAGTTTAGAAAGGATATGATTTATTGTATAGCCATCAACTTCCCTGAACTCTACTTCAAGTACAAGACATTATTTCAGGCTTTTTAATTTTTTCACCTGATCTATTTGTTTGCCTTGTGGGAACTGAGAAGGCAATCTCTGTTCAGGACTGAGCCAAATAATGTTGTAGCTGAACTATATAAATCATGTCCAAGACAAGATGGAATAAAGGTAGAAAAGAATAGAAGTTTATAAAGTTTGGAGGGAGAGAATTTATCTACAAAATGGACCAACATTAATTTGGTGCTGAATAGGCAAGGAAAGGGATTAAAACCATGAGAAACAGGGTAAGGTGAAAAAATAATCCAATGCATCTATTTCTGTGAGAAAAGATTTAGGTAAGAACAATATTTTGGACACAAAACTCAATTAATTTGTGAAGTGAAAGACTTGATCTTAAGAAGAGGATGTCCAGCTATATCAGGCTAAAATAAAGACAGAAAAAGAGAGGACAGTCTGACTTGGACATATGTTGCTGTATTTTAGCCCCTGAGAGCCTTTCCTCTCTGGAATACCATATTGCATGGAACAGGAGAGCTTTTCCCTG
The DNA here is from genome assembly GCA_030060385.1 of Muscicapa striata striata. Taxonomy (NCBI): domain Eukaryota; kingdom Metazoa; phylum Chordata; class Aves; order Passeriformes; family Muscicapidae; genus Muscicapa; species Muscicapa striata. Next base: position 103,347 of record JAREIS010000012.1, read on the forward strand.
GGCCAGGCTTGCACAAGCAGCCCAGGTGCCTCGCAGGCAGCACGGATCCACCTTCAATCTCCCACCCCAGCACCAGCATTGGCCTCTGCTGGAGACAGGAGGCAGGGGAAGATGGATCACTGAGCCTGCTCTGGCGTGATAGTTGCTGTGTTTTGTTCCACAGAAAGGGCTGGGATCAACAGAAGCTCTGCCAGCCCAGGTCACTTGCCAGTTTGTGAGCAATGGGATGGCCGTGCCGGTTTGTGCAGCCCCGGCTGTTTGTGCTGCTGCTGAAATGTGACGTTGGCTGGCAGCTCTGTGGGATCTCACATATGGAGGCTGCGCTCTGCAGGGAGGGGAGAAACTGGACAAATTGTGGAGGGTTTTCACATATGGGGCCAATTCATGCCTGATGAACCCCTGTGGAAGCTGCTGGCGCTGCACCAGCCGAGAGGCTGACCCGTCACATCCACTGATTCATTGTGGTGCCGTTGTCATGATTAAAACACTCAAAATTCTCCCCCTAATGGGGGACCACGCTGAGTTTCAGCATGTCCTGCTCTGCTGCCCGCCTGTTTCTGTTGTTGTTACATCTTCTGGGGCTGTTTGTGTTTGTTTAAAAGGAGCGCAGTGAGCTAAGCCGGCGGTTGAAGCGGCAAATGTGGCTTAGTGGGATTATAAAGACATTTGACATTCTTTGCCACTTTCTTAAATGTGTGACGTGAATGGGTTTGAGAACAGGCAATGTGGATAAAGAGGAATCAGATGACAGCAATGAGACCAGAGTGGTGGAAAGAAAAGGAGATGGGAAAACCACTGGGGTTTGTTTGTTCAAGGATGGTCCCAATCTGTCCTGTGCCCAAGTGGCTGAGAGGAAGGGATGGGTGTGTGGAGAAGCTGGTACCCTAAGAAGATGATCAGGAATGGAAGGGATAGGAACACTGTGGGATTTTTGCAACTGGGAGAAGAATTCCCAGATGTTTCAGCTGGGTTGAAGGATCTGTATGTGAGCCAGGGTGAGGGAAACTCCACCAGTGTGTCGTGCACGATTCAATGTGCCTGGTGGATTGGGTGGCCTGTATTTGCAGGGTGTTAGCAGAGCTGTTGAGGGCATGGATGCAAAGATAGGACTGTTCTGCTGTTTTCCCAACAATTTATGGCCATGGTTTAGAAAGCAAGGGAGAGAAGATGTTGAGATGAGTGATTTAGTAAAACCAAGCTCAAGTCTATTGTTACACACAGGCTCTCAGGGCATAATGTAGGGCTCACTTCCACTGCTTGCAGGGTGTTGTGGAGGAGGGGACTGGAAGAGGAAAAGTAAAACTCCATGAAAATATGTGTGTGAAGCTAGAAAAGAGTAGCAGGGCCATAGGCCCTCGGTGAGAAAATCAGGGGCATTGCATCTGAATAATGTAAGATGCTTCAGAATGGGCTGAAAGGGTGAATAATAATCTGGTAACTAAAGAAATAACTGTGTGGGTTGTTTTCATTTTTAATTTTATTTTTAAAAGAGCTGGTGGAATCCTAATTCCAACCAGGAATACCAGAGGGGACAGCCTGGGAAGTGATGTGGGCAGTGAAAGAGGAGGGTGGCTCAGGTGGTGGAGAGAACTTCCTTTGCAAGCAGTGAGAGGCTGCAAAATAATGAGTCCTACCCCTCATTTCACTGTGTTTATGCATTTGTTCTGGCTGCTTCATGTGCTGCAAACTTTGGGTGGTGAGAGCCACACATTTCAAAAAGGAATGAGGAATTAAACAAGGGCCTGCCCCTGAGGTGCCACCATCCAGTGCTTGCCTTGGTGCTGTCTTCTCTTAATCTCATCTAACTGGACAGGGACAAACATGAAGATGTCTAAGCAGATCCCATCATCTATCCAGGAAAACCCCAGGCTGTAAGAGCATTTATTCTTTTGGGCTTAAATTATGTTCAAGTAGTGTTAGTCTGGTTTGTAGATGCACCACGAGAGAAGTGCAGGAAGAAGGCACAAGTGGGCACAGGGTGAGATGAAAGTAAAAAGATGAAAAGAGGCTAAAAATGAGGGTAGGGTTTGAAGTCAAAGGTTGTAGTCACTGTTAGAGACTGGAGGTTGAAGGAGATGGATATTGAGCTGTTCAGTATTAACACCTTCCTCTCTTGAGCTCTCCTCACTATTTTATTTTATTTTATTTTTTTCATGATTCAGACTCTCAGACCCTGTTTCACACTCCTTTCACTGAGCACAGCCTTTCCCAGGCAAGCAGGGATGGGAATTACTTGGACAGCAGCACTCCAGCCCCAAAACAAATAGAAAATGCAGCTCCACACCAGCTCCACCAGTGCTGCTCCAAAGGCCAAAGTTATTCCTACAAAACTGATGTTCCATATAGGGATGGACTTTGCCACTGTATTTGAGACTATGTGCATCTGGGCATCTTAAAAACTAGTAATAAATTTTAAAAAAGTGTTATTGCCTTCCACATCTTGCTTGTGTAATCTGCCTGCAGAATGTCTGAGCCATCTTCTCTCAATCTGGAGGTAGTTTTGGTTTCACATAGATGGTTTTTGACAGGCCACCTCCGTCAGCCACTATGTTTTGGAGCTGTAAAAATAAGAAAAAATAATAATTTTGCTCCCCGAAAGCCAAATCAAACCACAGTACAGATCTGACAGCTGTCCAGGCAACTGAAAACAATCAGTTATAAAATGCCTTTAAATCAACAAATAGAGAACCAAAGAAATATCAAGTGAGATTAATCACTGTCAATTGTTCCAAGATTTTATAACAAAGGGGCAGGAGGAGGAATTAGTCTTGCAGACTTTAAACCCCCTTTAAATTTTTTTTTTTTTCAAAGGGCAACAGTTATCCAAGTCAGTAAAAATGAGGTAATTATATTGCAAAATTCTTTGGATGAGAATGAGATTTAGCTCTAAAATCTGAAGCTACATTTACCCACAGCAGAAAATTGCTGGAAATTGGGTGAATAGCAGCTTGCATGTTTATTTTTCCTAGAAGAAAACAATTGACTCTTCAGAACTCATTTGGAAGTGACTGAAAACAGATGGCAGTGGAGATGGTTTTGCTCCCCAAAAGCATCAGGGTGGTTATGGATTCCTGGGGGCTCCTCTCGTGTTTATCTGCCTTGGGCTTAAACAAATACAAAGTGGACTGGGAAGCAAAAGGAACTTTTCAGGAGTTCTCAAGCACTGGTCCCTCATACTGAGAGAATGGGAATGCAGCTTTGTTCTCCCCTCTGCTGGGATCATTAGTTAGTTTGGTGTGTGCACAGCTGGCACTACCTTCCCCAAACCCTGAAAAATTGACATTTTTTATTCCATACCAAGGGGACAAAGGTGTGCAGAATTTCCAGACAGAAGCTTGATAAAGAGAAGTGCCCTCAGTGTTGCTTGTGGGGTTGATCTTCCTGGTGACTCTTTAGCAGAGTTAATTTGTCCTGCAAAAAGGTGTTTGGGATTGCAATTCAGGACTCCATCATTTAGAGAAAAGGAAAAAAAAAAAAAAAAAAATCTCCATTTTGTGTGCAGAAGTTTTGAGTGGTTTTGGGGATCCCCTGTGCTAATGGGGGAAATAAGGAAGATGCTATGGAGGCTGGTTTTCTTTATCAGAATAAAGCTGGGTATTCAGTGTTTGAATAAAACACTTTTCTTCTGATGCTTTTTTGGTGTTACTACACCAAGAATTCAAACTCTTTCCAAGCCAACAAGTAAAGGCATTAAATGGCAATTATGCTGTGTTTCCTCTAGCCAGAACACCCAAACCAGGCTTACTATTTTCCTATTAGCCACTGAGAGCAGAGATATAATTACCTTTTTTTTATATCCTATATATATATATATATATATCCTGTACAAGGCGTGGATTTTCAATGTATTTGATGCATTAGTCTTCATAATTTCTATATCTGTGTGAGTTGCTGCAGGATTTGTACTGCTGTGCCCATAGCATTGACAGAACCAGGTGTTCCTTCAATTAATTAACTGTGCAGCCTGATACACCCATGGCAATACTTTGATCCAGAAAAGCAAATGTTTAATTATTTCAGATTGTCTGGGTTAGCAGTGTCCTTTGTTTAAAGGTGAACTCATAGATCCCTGCTTTGGTGCACATTGCATTTTTGAATTTTTTTTTTTTTTTAAACAAATTTAAGTGATGCTGCGGGGAGATTCCAGAGCAAACTCCCATTTTCAGGTGGGACCTGTAGCAAACTGCCTGAGGTCTGAAGGTGGAGCTGTCCCTTTTTTGTCACTCTTTTCATCCTTGGTTTCAGAGATGAAGATGGCCCAGGTTGAGGGCCCCTGGGGCAGTTCAGGCTTTCAAGGTTTGCTGATACAAGGTTAATTAGTGTAAAGTTTGACCCTTGCCCCCACTTTCTCTCTCTGAAGCTCTTGTGCTTTTTTATTTACCTTTCATCTTATCTGCCTTTGTTGTCCCTCCCCAGGAGCCCAGCTCTCTCTCCATGGCTCCAGGCTCTCTCCCTTTCTCCCTCTCTTGTTGCCACACTGAGCCTCTGGACTTCTTCTTGCTGAAGAAAGGCCAGAGTGAAAAGTCCCCACAGCCCAGCTCTCACATAATCTGATCTGAGCTTAATCCAATTTGTCTTGGCAGGGAGTTTCATGGCTGGGATGAGCAGCCTCACAAAGCAAACCTGTGCTGGCTGCACGGTGACATTCTCCTGCCTTGCTGTGTCACAGCTGGCTTTTCTTGGCCAGGGAGGTGTTGTGGGATAAGGTGATGCCTTGAGTTTTAGTTTTTATATTCTCCAGACTCTGCACTGCATTAGGATATAACTCTGAACTCCATAGAAAGTGTTACAAGTTCCTTTTCCTTCCCCAGGAGGACTCTGAAGGATACTCTTCTTCACTGTGCTCATTTCAGGCTTTTGGGAATTTTGGTGGGAGCAGAGACTGAGGAGGTAGAGGAGGTGGTATATTCCTGACAGTGTCAGAAACCAGGTTTTTTCCAGGACTTTTGACCTTCTAGAGAGCTTTACCTTGTGGTGATGGTGGAAACGTGTGTCCATAATTCAGTTGGGGCCCATCTCTGAACAAAGAGTTCTTCAGGTGCTTGCTGATTTAGCACAAGGCTGGAGTGCTTTGGATGTGAGGAGTATTTTACTCATGTTTACAAAGGCATGAAATAGTGTTCCTTGTGTTAATGGTCCATTTAATAAAGGCCTTCCAGCTAGGCCATTTCAGGGCATTAATTGAACTTCTTGGGTGCTCAAGGCCATTAACCTTTGATTGTAGCCCACACCAGAGGCAAACTAATCACTCCAAGTTCTCCCCAGCATTATTGCTTCAGCACAGTGCAGGAATGTGGTACAGGTGGATAAATCATTCACCACGATATCATCAGGGCTGCTGGGCTGCCATCTCATTCTGGTGGGGTACAGAATGTTACAAACCATGGCAATTAGCATTTGCAGGCACTGGGAAAGCTGCTTGAGTGATATACATGAGTTAAGAAAAAAAAAAAAAAAAACACAAAGAAAAAAAGGGAGGAGGGAGAACAAGAGCTGAATGTTGGCAGGGAACTGCAGCCTTCCCCTGGGCAGGTGCCTCACCTGTGTGGTAGTTTGCTCTTATCTCTGCTGATCTGGACCATCTGCCAGGTCTTTTCCATCCCTTTGCTGGAGGCAGGGCTTGTTTGTGCCATAATGATGCCTTATAACGGAGAGTGCTGTGCACATATCCAGAAAATCCAAATGGATCCAGAAAAAACACTGGAGACAGTTTAGAGCTCTGTATTAGAAAGTTTATTTTCTCTTATGCTTTCCTTGCTGTCTGGGGTAGTTCTCTGGGGGATTTGAATATTTTTAGCAGTGACTTCAAGCTGCAAATCGAAGTTGGTTTGCTGGCTCAGACCAAAGCTGAGAATCCTTCCCAAGGTAAAATTCACCCTGGCTCTTATGGGGCTTGTCTGAGGTGACAGTGCTCAAGGTGTCTGAGGTGACAGTGCTCAAGGTGTCTGAGGTGACAGTGTTCAAGGTTTCCTTGCTGGGACTTTCTGGACTGCTATAATGAGCTCTGGTCTGTGAGAACACCAAGAAAACAAACAAAAAATTGCACTGACCACTCATTCTTCCCACAGAGTTAAACCAACCAAATGGAAAGACCCTCCCAAACTTTGTTTTCCCACTCTTGTTGGTCTCCCATTGCCTTTCAAAGAGGGAGGCTTCCTCTCCTTCCCATCTGGCTCCCCTGGGCACCCCCTTTTCCTCGGCTCTCCTGCTGCCTGAGTGCTGACCAATCTGCCCATCTGAACCAGCAGGAGCTGTTTGGAGCTCCTCAGACCTCCAGTGGTGGCTGCATCCCAACACAACTTTGGTCTTCCCATGCTGAAACACAAGCAGAGACTATTCTGGGAAGGAAAGGGCTCTGCCTGCCCAGAGCCAGAGGCTGGGACAAGCCCTCAGCATCCATCCCTGCTGATTCCAGGAAGCAACTTTGGACTATTCTTGTGTGAAAAGTTTCTCTGCTGCCCTGGGGCTGGCTGGGATCTGGAGGGGGCTGCATGTGTGGCAGCCCCCAGTTACCAGTCCTCGTTCCCAGTGAGAGGGACTTTGGTCCCATGGACAATAAGAGCAGGATATTCTGTGTGTCCGTGTCAATGTGACCTTGGAGCAATGGGACTGCAGGGTGGAGTCCCCAAATTGTGTGGCAAGTGGCTCCAGTCCTGAAGGGATCCAAAACCCTCCAGTGTGCTCATGAGCAAAAGGAGGAGGAATGTGTACTACTGGCTTGCTTCTAGGACACTGCAGTCCCTAAGTCTAGCCTAAAGTCGTTGCCAGAGCAATGAAAGAGCAGGGATGAGTTTGAGGGAGTGCAAAAGAACATGAGCTCACCCTGGAGGTCTTAAGCTGCCAAGGTTTTCCTGAAAAGGGAGCCGACTCCATGCAGACAGAATACAAGGACTCAAATGTCCCCAGTAGGAAAGTTTCTATTAAAAAACCCAAATCCAGACATGTGCTTTTTTATTAATGAGAAAATTCTTCTGTTGTTTATGAGATCAACCCTTTAAGGGGGGCAATGGGAGGAGAAGAAGAAAAGAAGCTGTTTGTTAGCAAAATGAAATCCAGACAAATATTTATAGCTACTTTCAAGTGGCTTGTTCTGACATGAGTCGACTATCCTTAATACCTTCCCTTTAGCACCATTAAGCATCTCACTGGCACTCAGAACAAATTTATGAATGTCTTATAAAAGTCAACAAGCCGCAGGAAAAAAATAAATAAAAAAGAGCCTTATGCAAACAGTGCTTCATTGCAAGAACTCAAACAAAGAAGGTCACATTCATCATTTGCTCCCAGAGAGGGAAAGCCAAGGAGACGGATGGATGATGACACAAGAGCTGGCTGAGTTTAAATCCCCACCTCACAGGAGTTTCTGTAGGTGCTGCCAGGGTGGCCACACTCTTTGCAGGCTGCTCTCCTGCCACATCTCACACGTTCCAGTAATTGCTGCTCCCCACCTGAGCTTTGGTGTGGAGTCTGACCTGCAAAGTCATTTGAGGAGCTGAATTCCTGCCCAATAGAGTGTGCTGGGCAATGGACTCAGTGGGACTCAGAATAAATTCAGTGGGGGGAACTTCTATTGTTGGAGTCCATCCATCAAATAGAGGGAAGGATATCAGCATGGGGGGATTGAGGGGAAAGCAGGTGGTCAAATGTGATTTCAGTGTGACCCAAAGGAACATTCCTACTGGCTTAGGATAATTTTTAATTTTCTCAGCAACTTTGAAGAGTTGATATAAAAAGTTCTGGTAGCTGTAGGTGCTGGTTTCCCATTGTATTCAAGCACTGTGATACACAAAATGGCAATTCATTATTAGGAGCTTGATGCAGTTAAGAAGTCTTTTTATCAGTTCTAGAAAGCTCTGAAGGCAGAAGGGTGATTTCACCATGAAAATTGCATTATTTCAGTGATGTGGTGAAAAAGGGAGGACACCTGCATGGTGGTCCCCAGAGGTTAAAGCTGGGCTGAGCAGGGGCTGTGGGAGGAATAAGGTTCAGTTCAGAGCATTCCCAGTCTCCCACTGCTCTGGGCAGACATTTGGGACTGGGTTCAGGAATGGGGCATGGGGTTAAGCCTGGTTTTAGGGAAATGTTAAACCAGTGAAGAGATGGGGATTGTGGAAGGAACATGGCTTGGAGGGTTAGAGATGGGAAAAGAGTTTAGTCTGCACAGAGCATTGATAAACCTGGGTTAAACCTGGCACTGGAGGGTTTTTTGTGCATAGCTGGGGTTTTGGCTAGACAGCCATTCCAACAAGAAAACTCCTTTCTTGTGGCACCTGTGCCATTTCTGATGAATCCCTGAATTGTTTTTCAGCTCTCAAACCTGCACTCTATTTTCCCTTTCCCTAGATTTGGGAAATATGATCAGATTTGGAACAGAGGGGGTTTGTATCTTTTCTTGCCAGGATAGGGAAGCACATGTGTGCACACAGGTCCCACCTGGCACAAAACCAGCAAACACAGAACTGCATTTCACTGAAATCAGAGTCAGGTCCCACCAACATCAGTGTTCCAGAAGGGAGCTCATCCCTTTAGCCCTCTGAGCTGTGAAACTCTTTGAATTCTGGATAAATGCAGATCACAATGTGCACTAAGTTATTCCTGCTCTTGCTCTCCTGTCTTTGCTGCTGTGCAAGGGATGCTGAGAAGCACTGCTCCTAAATATAGGTTGGAAAGTCACTGTTCCTTGATAGGATTAATGCTGCCTCCAAGTCAAAAACCTCAGTGGGAGTGGGGCACAGTTTGCTTGTGTCTGTTCTGGTTTATGCAGGGTGATAACCCAGTGAAAAAGGAAGCTGTTGCAGGACTTCTGCCATTTTTACCTGTTAACTCCTTTTCCAGCTAAACTGGAAGGTCTGTGCCCATGAGAGAGCCTGCAAGTTCATGGGAAGGGGAGTGAGAAAAGCAACCCACAAACATTTCATCATTCACACAGAAAATAAATAAAAGAAAAAAAAAAAAAAAAAAAAAAAAAAAAAAAAAAAAAATAGAATGAGGGAGGATGAAAGAGCCTCATGGTTTTGAACAGGGTTTTTAAGGGTTAAAGCTTGCCTGCTGCAGAATTAGACTTTCTCCTGCTCTGAAACCATGCAGCAGTTAAACAGTTCAAGAGTATTTGCTGCTGTAAATTGTTATCCAGAACCCCAGAGCTCTTGGCTGCCTGGGCTTTATCTCTCATGCGTGTCTTTTCCTTCAATATTTGAGGTAATTTTCCGCTTTATGGCATGACACAAACAGATAACAACCCCCTCAATAATTTCTTTAACCACTTGTTTTCTTTCAAGCATTTTGTCCTGCTGAATTATTGAGTCAGCTGGAATGACCTTGATGTAAACAAATACTTTTGAACTCGTGTGAGGATCAAAGACAAAAGAATGTGAAACAGAGGCTGGAATCTGGAAATGATCCATGTGAGGTTGGCATCAGTCTTCCATCTTTTTTTCATTCTTTTTTTTTTTTTTTTTTGTGATATGGAGCCCCAAGTAAATTTTCCTAGCTCAAAATTGAGGAAAAGTGACTTTCAGGCAGCAGCACAGTGGTTGCAACACTGGCATTTATAAAAATTAATCTGCTTTGTTTCTTGCTTTAGCATGACCATCATCAATACAAATCACAGATGATGTGGAGTAAAGCCTCTGTTGTTTTCTGATGGCTCTTTTGCTTGGATTCTGTGACTGGACTGGAATTTTAGCTGGAAAAAAGTAGCAGCTAGCACTCAACTGCAGGTTAAGGTCTCTGACATGGGATTTTTCTGTAGAAATTCTCTAAGATATCTTTAAAAAAATGAAGAAAGTGGGACTTCAACATCACTAGGCTGTGTTTATGACTTTTAAATTTTTTCTTTTACTATTACGAACTTTGAAACAAATGGATCGGCTGTTTGTCATTTCTAAAGGAAGCAGCCAAAACTGCATTTAACAGCAAAGTTAGAACTTTGCTGCACTGCTCAGAAGGAATGAGGGGTGAGCTGTGCTGGCAGGAGCAGTTCTGCTTCACAGTTTTCCTGACTGCTGGCACTGGAATTGAGAGGAGGTTTTGTCATCTATTAAAACTGACATTTAGCTTTGCTTAAGGTGACTTAAAAGTCTAAAAACAAATGCTCTGGAAATTTCATGTGCTGCTGTGAGAACTGCAGAGAAATAGAAGCCCTTTTCAGAAGCAGCCTCTGATTTTTGTGAACCTCCCCTTTGAAATGCTTGATCTCAAGTCCTTGAGCTGAGCTTGGGAGCATCTGCAGCTTTCCTTGGCTTTAGCTGGAAAAGAAAGATGAAATCTGTGAAAACCAGGCCTGCTTTGTCCCTTAGGTTTGACATTCAGGATAAGAAGAAAAACTTCAGCACCTGCCTGACACACTTGCTTGTGCTATGGGGGCACTCAGAGCTGAAAAAAAACCCAATTTCTCAGCTCTGCTATATTTTATTTTGTAGCCTGCTCTTCCCTGTTGGTGGGTGGGATGAACAAAAGGCTCTCTAGGGCCAAGGACAAGAGTGGTTTTCTCTTTAGAAAGTTTCCCACATCCCCCCTTGATGTTGAAATTAATAAAATCCCCACGGTAGCTGTCACATCTCCTATATAGGTTTGTTAGGTTTCCAGTGAGTAAAAGGTTAAATATCTAAGAAGTTGATTTTCCAGGCTCTAAGTGGCATTAAACAGTAGATAGGTTTTATGGAAACCTGATTCTCCAGAAGCTGTAAGTTCCTAACAGTAACAAACAAACAAAAAAATTGACATTTTTTTTTCCTAGCCACACAATCTTTAAAGTATTAACAGGGCTTTAAAATTTTTATTTGTACTAGTAATCATTTTTCCAGCTGTTGAGCTGATCAATACTTCCATTTTTCTTCACTCCCAGCCCATCAGACATTTTATTTTAGTTTTTAACAAGAAGGAAGCTGCGTTGATTTCTTGGTCTTATTCCTAAAAATATATTTCTGAGTGCAATTAAAGGAGTCTTGTCACCAGTTCCTGGGTTGCACAGAAGTCCTCTCTGATACTGCAGGGCAACATTTTGCAGGCATAAATATGGGAAAGAGACTGCTGCCATTGTGACACAGCACTGAAATACTTCATATTTATTTGTACATGCCAGCCCAGTTCTGACATCAGTGGCACCAGTGTAGATCTAAATCTTCTTGGGACATTGCAGTCCTGCTGTGGGACAGAAAAACTCCCAGTAACTTTCCACTTGCCTCATGGAGACCCTCTGCTCACAAAAAACCCTCTTCCTTGGAAAAATTGGGGTTTTTTTATTGTTTCTTTTGCTTTTGTTGGGACAGGTGATGCCAGTGGGTTGGATGGAACTCAGAGAAGGGGAAATGACATTCCCAGGACTCTCCAACACGTGTTAGACTCGCTGCAAAGGACAACTTTGCTCTCCAGACTTTTTCAGGGATTCGGGGAAGATCCCTGAGCATCCTTTTCTGGGGCTGGAGCCTGGCCAGGATCATGGTGCAGGGGAATTGAGCACTGCCAGTGCCTCAGGAGCACCAAATCCTCTGGAACTGGGCTGGATTTGCTCTTTGGAGAGGCACTGAGCCCTTGGTGCTGCCAGAGGGGAGGTGGAGAAGGGAGGGAAGGCCCGAGGTGGTGGCTGAGCACAGACTTTGCCTCTTGTTCTGCAGAGCTTGTTCCTGCAGCTCTGGCACTCCTGTCATCTGCTGGGGGACGTCTGACACATCTGTCCTGGTTTGTGGCACAAAACACTCAGCCAAGAGCATCAATCCAACCACTCCTAAGAACATCAGCCCCAGCTTCAAAGGGGCAGATGAGGAAAGCAGGTCTGCACTGCTGCTGGGAATTTTGGTCCACTCTGGTTTATGGAAGGAGGTGCAGCAGGGAAGTTGCACAATCTGGGGACTTGAATGGAAAATGAAGAGGATTCACAGAGTCAGATAATTCTCCTGAGGGAAAAATAAACTCCCAAGGAAGTGAGTGGCTGGGTATTTTGAGCACAGAGGTTCCCAGCAAATGAGCATCTCCCAGACCTGGCTGTGTGTGGCCCTTTGCAGCTCAGGGTTTGGAACATCTGCCACTGGTGGCCAGGGGGGCTGTGCAGTGGAACAACGTGCCTTTATCCCTTCCCTGAGTGAGGCTGGCTTTGCTGGCTTCTGCTGATGACTCCTGTCTTGATCTCAGCTTTTTTTTTTTTTTTTTTTTTTTTTTCCTAATAAAATAGCAAAAATTATTTAGCTTTTAGCTGGTGTGAGAGGATGAAGCAAAGCACAGCCAAGTGACACCCAGCCCTGTCTGCTGCTCAGTTATTGCAGAGCAGGTTTAAAAATAATTGATTTTCACTGATCTGTGTCTGGGTTACCTTTCTCCTTCCATCTCCATTAAGCTGGCAGTGGCTTCCTGGGCAGCATTCCTTGGTGGAGGCTGTTCCTCACACCTGCTGATGTTAAACACTTTGGGACCACAGTTCTGCAGATTCTCACTGTCCCCTAAAGGCTGCTGTGGGATGAGATCCTGCTCTCCTTTGTTCAGTTGTTCTACACACTGGGCCTTTTGCTTGGACTGGTGCCCAAGCATTTTTACAAGTCCAGACTTTCACTCTGCCCTTGAGAGCTGCTAGGGTTTTTTCTCAGGTTTTTGTTTATGTATGTCTCTCCCTGGCCTGGTTTTTAGGGGAGAGAAAAGCACAGAAAAAGTTCTAAATGAGCTTGATATATATGATAATTAGTGACTATTTGTAAATGAAAATCAAGCTCTCACTTTGGCCTAAAGTCCATCAACTTCCAAATGTTGTTTCAGGAGGGAATGTGTTACTATTTATTTCTAATCAGATTTTTGTTGTCTTCCCCTTTTACCTTAAATGCCAGAATTAGAAGATTTTATATTATGCAGTTGGAAAGAGAATTTGTCATGTCCAGAGTCCTCTTGAGGAGTGACATAACCAGATAATAGACACAGTTATTATATAGTACAGAATTACACTGTACACAGAGCAAACACAGCTTCAAAACCTGACAAAATTGTTACCACTACACCATATTTGTATTCCATGTATTGCTTGCCAAATTGCATCTCCTATTTGAGATGGAATTCAGCTGATTTGTTTTCTGTGTTGGAAAATGGGGTGTCCTTTGAACTCAAGGCTGGCAGGTGAAGGAGGGCAAGCACAGGAATAATTTGTATCCTGGTTTTGTAGACTCATTCCAGCATCCTTGTACCTCTGTTTCTGTGACAAGTTTTGGGGTGGCACAATGTAAACTGCAAATCTGTGATGAACCCGAATGGAAACTTCTCAGGAAGATAATAAGGAACAAAAGCTTTATTTCTGATTTATTTTTTAAAGTTTAGGGCCCACTCAAGGCACAAATAGTGGATGAATTATGCTTCTGACAAGTCCCCAAAATGTAGCAAAAGCAATTTATATGGAAGCCAAGGTAATTTAGATTTCCATAACTGAAACTATTTACTGTGAATTTCCCAATGTCAGAAATGAAAGGATGAGTGGGAACGTGGACAAAGGATCCACATTACTTCTGCTTTAAAAATTAGCACAAATTAAAGCAATTTGAGCCCTGCTTCTTTCCTTACCTCTGCCTACTTTTCTGCTGTGCTGGTTCTTGTGGCAGTGGAGCAATTCCAGCCACTTTCCTGCTAACTCTGCCTATTTAAGATCCTGGTGCTGAGGATTTGGCTGCTGGGGAATATCAGTTTAATGGGTTCCTACAGCTTTGTTAAAATGAGGATATTGTCCCCAGCACCAGTGGAACTGGGCAGAACTGGTCACAGTGGTTTTTGGAGAAAGGAATTTCCTCCATTTCTCCAACAATTTGCTCAGTTTGCCTGTGTGAAGTTTCCTAAACCTTCACAACGACTGTGACCACAGATTGCAGAATCCAAGCAGAGTTTTTGCAGGGAATTGCAATCTCTAGTGCTTGAGTCTGTGGGAAGGAGCACAGACAGAGCTGTGCTGTGTCATCCCAGCAGAATTCCTGCAGCTCGGGTCTGATTTGGGTCACAGCATCCGTGCAAGGAGAAATCCACATCACAAAAATACAGTGATATTTCCCTTGATTATGCCTTCCCAGCCTGCAGCTGAGAAACCTTTTGAACCAGAGATTTGTTCCTCTTTTTCCCTCTGAGATCAGTGGCAGCTGTGGGCACTCAGTAATCTCTGAAGCCCAGACTACTATATTTAAGTGCCTAAATATAGGCACAGAGGCCTAGGAGCCCGTGGGTACCATTGAAGTGGACTGGAAACTTCCCATTTGCCTTTCTAGGGGTTGGATCAGGCCCTATTTCAGGTAACTAGCTTGAAAAAAAAAAAAAAAAAGTAAAATTGGATTCAGTGGCTTGTGCAAGATGGTTGAACAAATGGGACAAATGGCTGGCAAGGCTCAGGAGCTCTGGATGCCATTCCTGTGCTCCCACTGCCAAATTAAATTTGTTCTTTATAGAAAGAGCTCGTGCTGGTGAGCCTGTTGTAGAGGTGGAAAGGCATCTTAATTGCATCTTCTCAAGGAGCAGAGCTGCTGGGGTATTTTGTGCTGCTCTTTACAGCAGGGGCTGGAGAGCAGGAGCTCACAGGATGCTGTAGCTGGATTTTCTGCCTGGTTATCAAAGTGATTGAGACATAACCTCCATCAACCCCCACCTCCATTCACTGTTTGCAGTCCTTCTGCTCATCCTGAAGTGTTCCTGTGTATCTGGTTGCAGAATTTAGCTCCTCTGTTTGAAACAAAGGTGTTGAGAGAGGGGAAGGCAGGGAGTCAGGATTTGCTGTAACAGTGAATTGTGTAATTTGAGGATTTCTCCTGCTCAGGCTACAGCTCCTGAGCTGGTGGCAGGGAGATGAGCCCCAGGCATGTGCCAAGGCCAGATCTCTCTCCCTTTGAAGGCAGGGAGAGTTAAACCACTGACTTCTCTGCAGTGGGGTTGAGCCTGTAAATAGTTCCCAACACTTGCATATTATTAGTTGCTCTCGTGGCCAGATCTAAGCATACTTGATCTCTGGAGGAATTTGACTTTGCATACAGCCAGACATTCCTCATTTCTCATTAGCTGGGTAAACACATGTGCAGAGGAGTTGGGTTTGTCCTCTCAACACGAGTTGCTTCTTCCTCAGAGGGTGATGAATGGCCTTGTGGAAACTGTGTGGAATACAACATTTCTGGAAAGAAATCCATAGCTTGTCTCACAGCGAGCTGTGGCTGTGACAGCTGAGCAGGGGAGGCTCAGGCCAGGCATAGGCTGAAGTCTTTTGTGATGTGGGGCCTTTGGCATGTGCTCTGTGTGTCACAGGAGATGAGGACAGCAAGGGGGGGCTCAGCAGCTGGGATGGGAATCCAGGGGAATGGCAGGGAGCTGCCATTCTGGAGCAGAGGGCATGGAGAGGCTTTGGAACACTGTCTATAAATCAGATTTGGTTTTTACTGTATTAAACTTGCATAGAGCTACAGAGTGGTCTGTGCTGGAAGGGACCTTGAATTTCACCCAGTGCCACCCCCTGCCATGGGCAGGGACACCTTCCTCTAGAGCTGGGTGCTCCAAGCCCTGTCCAACCTTGGACATTTTCAGGCAACATGTGCCAGGGCCTCACCACCCTCACAGGGAACAATTCCCTCCTAATATTTACCCTGTTGCCCCCCTCTGTCAGTGTGCAGCCATTCCCTTTGTGCTGGCACTCCAGCTCCTGATTAAATTCCCTCTCCCAGTTCCTTGTAGCCCTTTCAGGCACTGGAAGGGGCTGTGAAGCCTGAACACAACCTTCTCTTCTCCAGGCTGACCAGCCCCAGCTTTCTCAGCCTGTTTCCATAAACTCCATCTCTTGCTTTTCTTCATCCTCTACTCCCCAGCCCAATATTCTGCTCATCCTTTCACATCCATGCACCAAGAGAGTTCCCCATGGATTTCTCAGGAGGAAAAGCCACCTGCAGGTGCACTGGCACCTTGCTCAGGTGAGTGGGCTGCAATGGCAGTGCTGGAGGAGCAGCCAAAAGCTGGGGGGCTGCACCCACACCAAAGGAGACTCTGAGGCTCTGAGGTGCCTGGGTTCTCTCTTCCCCAGCCACCAGGAATGGTCACAAGCCTTTGGCACTGAGGTGGGAGATGGCTCAGTGCACTGCAACAGCAGTGACAGCACAGGGACATGGCTTAGACAGGACTGGACCCCTTCTTAGTGCTGCTGTGGGAGCTTCAGGTTGGGTTTTATTTCTCATTAAGTGCCAGTTTTGGTCCTCACTTCCAGGCCAAGCTGCTGAGTCTCAGCCCATGCAATGCACTTGTGGTTGGTGCCCCTCTCCTAAGAGCTGAATGAGTTGCATCCTGCCTGGTATCTCTGGGCAAATTCCAGCAAAGGCACTGGGCAGCCACACCCAGGGCCAGAATTTGCTCAAAACCACCAGGGGTTGGTTTTTCCCCCAATGCTCTGCATGCAAATGAAAACACAAAGCAATACATTTTAATCTGCAGTTTCCCAGAACAAGGGTTTGGACCTGGATGTGTGGGCACAAAATGAGTCTAAAATTAGACTTACCTAACCTTCAATTAAGCTTGATATCTAAGCATTCGTGGGAATGATCCCCAGGCCTGGAGTTATTGCCTGCTGAGAGCTGGGCTGTTTCCCTGTCTGAGGGTAGTGCTGTATTGTTCTCTGAAGGGCTGGCTGAGTCACATCTTATGTGAGTTGTTTTATCACTGTAATTAGTCTACATATTGAGGGGGGAAAAAAAAAATAAAAGAAGGGTATAGAAAAAGATAAAGGCAAAACATATTAGGAGCCCCTGTAAAAGCATGAAGCTCTCCATATGATTTTTTTTAGTTGAGAAATAAACCATTTCTGACTTCTTTCATTCAGGCTTCCACAGAAATGTTTCTCCCATATGTCAGTGGTGTAATCTACATAATGAACAAAACTTCACAGATGGACTGGCTGATGCAAGGGACATTCTTTAATATTGACAATTACTGAGCTTTTGCTTCCTATGTTGCATAACTTTAGAAAAGTGCTGCAGTTCAGGGAGGTGAGAATTTCTTCCAGAATAATCAGTGGCACAAAGTAGCTGGAGGAAAAGACAGACATTAAAAAGAGAGGCCCCCAACCAAGACCCTTCTTTGAATGTGTGGGCCCTTTTAAAAACAAATAAACAAACAAACCCCATTCTGATTTCATGCTTTACTTTTTTACCAATGTCCTCAAGTTAATGGGTTTTTTCTCCCCACAGTTTATGCAATGATACAGCTCTTCTCACTGTCTTGGAACTTGTTTGTGCCCTTGGTTTCTGAAGTTTTTAAAACTTGTTTTAGGTTTTATTACAAATGCTTTTTTTAAGCTAAAGGCCTTTTAGGAATGCAGGAAAATATTTGTTTTGAAGTCCAGCTTTCACCTTCATTGCTTTCCTTGGCCAAAATTCACCATTTATTCAAATTCACAAAGTTCTAGGACTTCAGATTTTATTTCTGTAACCCTACTTGGTAGGTTAAAGATCAAATCCTTTCTGGATCCTCTCTCTGTCTTTCTCCAAAGATGCTTGGTGGTGACGTGGTTTTAAACTCTGGTTCAATCTCCTCTCCCAGTTATTGCTGGACCAGAGAGGTGAAGTCAGAAAGGTTGAATTTACTATGACCATGTGTCCAGGACTTGGAAAAGCTTTGTGGAAAACAAAAGTCTAGTTTGTATGAAAGAGGACATTTTCTTTTGCTGTTTTATTGAGATGTGTCATCCCAGCCAAGAACCTGGAAGACATTAAAGTCAATGTGATTGTCACAAACATTGAGGGTTTCATTTTTTATTTTTTTTTTTTTAATGAACCAGCTACACTTTCAGAGAGTCTGAGGTGGAACTGCAGCCCACAAGGAGCTTTGAAGGTGACATTTTGGTTATCCAGGAACAACAGTAACATGCAAGAGTTCTCAGTTCTACGTGTGTGGGGAGAATATAAAATTTTATGAAGTGATGGTTTCCAGTATAACGAAAGATATCTCACTCTTGGCATGAAACTCAGACATCCACCCATGCAAAGCCTTTGCCTGAGGCCTCCCCAAACTCACACTCTCCTCCTTTGTTCCCCAGAGCTGCCTGATTCCTGGGTCTTCAGCATTTATTCTGTCCCCAGGGTGTGTCCAGCTGAAGGTGTGGTTGTGTCCCTGTACCAGCAGAGCTGTGACAGCACTGGCAGCTCTTTGGTGGACAAATATATTTGCAATATTTGCAGGGAGAAGGTGTGTTCCCTTCCCTGAGCATTGTACTTGTCCTCAGGGAGAGGTGTTTTTTCCTGATTCAGATCAGCATCAAGCTGAAGACTTCCATGAGAGCTCCTGTTCCATCTTTCCTCAGACTGATTTCAGGTGATCATCTCTCCCCTCCTGCCCTGCTTGCCTGGGATTGTGACCTCTGAGTGCCTCTGTCTCCATTCCAGGCACACTGTGCTGGTGTTTTTTGGCCCAGAGCCTGCAGCCCCTGCTTTGCTGGCTGGAGCAGCTTCAGGAACTGGCAGGCAGGGGTTGAGCTGGGAATGGGTCTGTGCTCCTGGAATCCCACTGAGATGCTCAGCCTGCTGTTGCTTCCTCCCCTCTTCTAGAGGATCTCCCAGAACACCAACATCCTGCAGAAGCTGGAGCTGAAGCCCTAGGTGCCCCAAGTGAGATGCATCCATTTATTTTTGGCCCTATTAAGGAGGGCCACCTTTGGAAGTGACGTCTGTCCTCAGCTCCCAGGGTTGCACCTCCTGATCCCCTCTGTTTGGAAGTGAATGTGAGGCCAAATTGTGGTCTCAGAATAACTGCATCTATCCATCCTTCCATCCATTCTTCAACTTGGATAAATATCTCATCACTGTCACATGCAATCAGGTGCTTCAGGCAGCATTTATGCTCTGATCAATGTGAAGTTTCCTTGGGGAAGGGAAGGGTCCCATCCCAGATAATCCATGGCACAAGGAGGGAAGTGAGCTCCTGATTTATTGCTATTGGCTGGGTGTAACATGATGCAACTGCTGCACAATAGAAAATGTGGTTGCATTTGTAGGATGAATGTTTCCTAGCTGAATTTCCATTCACTTTTGGCCTTTCCTGCTCATTCATCACTGGTACACAGGCCATAATTTCCTTCAGCATATTTTAATTCCAGGGTAGCAACTGGTTTCCTAAGAGAGGTTAATCTTTGGGATTTTACTGACCTTTCTGGGCTCACTGATACATGTTAGAAACCTCAATGTCCAGATTATATAATTTAACTGAAATTTCTTAAAGAATACACATAATATTTTCTCCTTGACTGGATGAGTGTGTAGCATTCCCAAAGTTAACAGGGATTCTCCATCTGAGGATTGAGACTCCACTTGTTCTTTTTTTCCCAAGCTCCCTCAGAGTAAAGCAACTTTTTTCTTGTGTTTAAACAGAGTTTCCTGTATTTCACTGTGCCCATTGCCCCTTGTGCATTCTCTGGATAACACTGGGAAGATCCTGACTTTGTCTTCTTTTCTCTCCCTGTCAGGTATTTACCCACTAAGCTGTATTCCTGCAGTTATGCAATTTCCTGAAGTCTTCAGTGTTCATTTAAAAATAGGATTTTTGCTTTCTCAGTCAGAGGGCCGTTTAGCATTTCTCCTCTGGGCACAGGCACCAGGAGAAATGTGGCATTTGGATTAGAGATGATCTCCAGCCCTGTATAAAAAATATAAAATTTTATATATATATAAAAAAATATAAAAAATAAATATAAAATATAAAATAAAATATTTATATATATAAAATATTAAAAAAAAATATATATAATATATATATTTTTATATATATATTCCAGAATATTTAGCAAATGGCTTTTGCTCTCCTTGGACACGTGTCCCCAGTCCTTGGCATGAGGGGATGTCACCTGGGAGCTCGTGCTGAGATCTTGTCTCACCTACCCTTCCTTTTTGTCCCACCCACCTTTTCTGCCTTGTTATAACTCAGCAAGGGACAGAGCAAATGTTGGCTTCCCTGGCTGCTTAGTGCAATGGCAACTCTTAAAAAATAAAAATAAAAGAAGTAAAAAAAAAAAAAAAAAAAAAAAAATTAGTCCTAATTAAGGAGTTGTCCTCATGATTTGTGGTTTTGTATACTGGCAAGCAGGCCAAGGCTGTCTGATTTCATTTCTGTAAAAGAATGTAACTCCAGCTCCTTGCCAGTTTATACCATTCCCCATGCAGGGCAGTAGATAATTTCTCATGGTCCCAAAGCTTTCAACAATACTCTATTATGTTTCATGACTCATAAATGGGCTGGTGCCCATGGAAAGCCATGTGGCTCTGTGCAGGCAGCACAGCTCCCTGCAGTAGGTTTGAACTGATTTCATAGCCTCCAGACCTAGCATGGTTTATTATTTTTATGACTTGCTCACTGTTCTCATTGTTGCTAAGACCATATTGCAACAGGGATAAAATTCAAGGCCCTGATGCATTTCTGTGCGGAATGAAAAGCACAGTTTGTGGAGCTGCCATTGGAGGCAGAAGAAAACAAGACCAAACAACAGGCTGAGTTCAAGTCAGATCTAACAGCTCCTTGAGATAAGCAGCTCCTATGAACTGCAGGCACTGATAGATTTGATATTATCTTCACTGACAGAGCTGTGGGGATTATTCTTGGCTCACCTGTGCACCCAGGGCTCTGCTGATTGATGTTGCCCACCTTCACTCTTTTAAATCAGAATAAACCCAAGGGCTGGAAAAACAGGATAAATAATCCTGAGCCTGCTCCTGCAACAGAGCTGAATCAAAGCAGCCAACTGTGACTTGCAGAATTCCTGGCTGCTCTCAGCCTGCTGAGTGTGTGCAAACACCAGAGAAGCCACAGCCCAGCCCTCCACACCTGAGTAAAGGTTGGGGAGATTTTAGCTGTGTGTTTATCCTGCTTTTATTAATGTCCACGGAAAAACTGCTGGCTGGCTGCTGTCCTCAGGATTTTTTAATCCTATTGTGATTTCCTGGGGTTTTGATTCGGCTGGCGTGATCTCAGCAGCCTTGTGATATGGGGAGGGCTGGGGTGGAATGGGAGCCAAGAGGGGATCAGTGCAGGAGTGTTGAATGGAGTGGTTTTGTCTGCTGTTGTAAAGCTGTTTTGTAATACTCAGATAACTTATTGAAACTGCTGCCAGGTACTCTTGCAAGCATATGACTGTGGAAATAGCTGCTTGAGCAATAAGAACAATAGAATTTGAAAAAAAAAGATTTATATTATTATTTTTTTTTTAAATTATCTTGAGTAATAAAAACAAACAAGTCAGTATTGCTTTATTTGCCTAGTTAGATCTGTTTTCAGATTCTTATATTCCAGGCTAAGACAACATTTAGGTTGTAATAATACAGGCTGAGGGCTTATTTATTTGTTTTAACATAATAATCCCTCTCCTTCACATATTTGTTCAATTTCTTGTGGAACCATTTATCCAGTCTTTGATATTTGAATTTTTAAAAAATTGCTCTCAGATTTAGCCTCAAAAGAACATGCAATAGAGCATTTTAAAATTCGCCTCCTTATTGTAGTTGCTTCTTGTTATATAATTTCCCATTTGCTCTTTCTTTCTTCTCATTTCACCAGTTAGGGAGTTTTTAATGTACTTATTTACTTGAGAGGGCTGAATATATTTGGTCTGGTGAAAGAAAAGTGTGTTCCATAAACAGATCTGTTCCTTCAGCAGAGCTTCATCTGTTTAGCAATTTGTTTTTATTTTTTTTTTTTGGAAGGAGTCGCAGCAGTAACACTGGGAATGGGCACGGCTGCTTGGAACAATCACTGGGCATTGGTACAGAGAGCAGGGGCTGGAGTCAGGGAGCTTTGAGAAGCAAAGCATGTGTGGATCTGCTGTGATGCCTAATGATTCATTTAGTGCGCCGTGCTTAATGATCCTAACGAGCAGATGTGGTAATCCTGCCATCCTCAGCACCTCCCTCACCCCTTTCCCCCTCTTTGCTATTCCCAAGCAAATGAAAACCCAGCAGCAGCCAGGATCTGAGCCGGGCTTAGGCAGGCCTGGCTGGCAGCAGGGCTGTGTGTTCACCACCCTGGGCAAGATGCAGAGCCCAGGTGGGATCCAGGTTTCCCAGTTTCCCACAGCCTGGCCCACGCTTGTGGCTCCCATGGATTTCCCACGAGCTCCAGCAGGGAAAATTCCCCGCTGTGGACCCAGCTCAGGGACTGCAAAGGGAGGATGCTGTGCCCAGCTGTAATTAAAAATGCCTTCCTATTAGTGCAGCTGGAGCCAAAGGATCTGTGCTCTGATGCTGAGGGAGGCAGGAGCAGTAATTAATTAGCTGGATGAGCTTTTCCATTGCGCAGAGCCCGGTCCCATGACCCAAGACAGCTTTCATTGCGAGGCAAAGGCAAGATTTATTTATTAAAGCTTAAGGCAAAGCTACGGATAGATAGGCAAAAGTTTTGGAAACAACCTAAAATCCTTGTAGTGCAGAGCAGCCTGGGGAAGTGTTTACCCAATTTTCATGCAGAATGCCCTCCTTCCATCCCACCTCTGACCAACTCCAGACAGCCACCTGCCTAGACATGCTCCTTGGGGATTTTCCCCTCAATTCAAATGCAAATGCTATGCTGATGGCTCGCTCCGGAGGCTGGAAGCTGCTCTGGAGCAGTTACATGAATGTTTTCCCCAGCAGCAGAGGCAATTTAGTTTTGCCCCCACGTTTGGCCACTTGCTCTTGGCACTGTCCCATGCAGTTCATTGCCCCCCAGTTGTGCTGAGGCAGCTCTTTGTGGAGACGTGAAATCATCCAAAATTAAAAAAAAAAAACAAAACCAACCTGTCTGCTGCTGGGACAGCAGGGAAAAAAGAATTTTCCCTGACCCAGTTTATCACAGAGCCCCACAAGCAGTTGCATCAGCACCTGGAAACAGGAGGTAAACTGAGGTGTAGGGATGGAAACAGGAGACTTGGGTCAGGCAGGAAAGTAGGAACTTCTCAAATTTGATTTTTTTTTTGCTGGTAAAGAGGCTGTATAAATGCATCTCCAGGTTGTGGTTGTACAGTAGCAGACCTGTGCATCCAGAGGTAGTAAATTGGTGTAGGTCAGGGTTGGAAAGGCAGCTTTTCTGTTGAGCACAAGATGCAGAATCCATGCAGGGTTAAGAAACAACTGGAAGTGACACTCAGTGCTCTGGTCTGGTGACAAGGTGGGGATTGACCACAGATTGGACTCAATCATCTTGGAAGTCTTTTCCAACCTCAGTGATCCTGTGGCTCTCTGTTTTGCCACTTTATTTCAGATTTATTTCAGATTTATGCCATAGCAGGAGGATGGAGAGCTCTTGGCCTGGCAGAAGTTGGAATGCTGCAGACAGGTGCTGTTTGCCCTGGCACAAAGCCTGCTGGTACAAAGTTGATGTGTTGAAATGTGCTGAACAAATTGGAGCTGCCTTACACCTTTGTGTCTCACCCATGTGGCTGTGGCATTTTCAGTCAGGATCCTGGTGGTTTTTCTAACCCGTGGCATGGATGTGTCACTGCTTTTCCCTCATCACGGCTCTCTGCAGGAATCTCTTGAGCTCTGAGGGAGATATTTCCTTCCTGCCTTCATGGTTTGCAGCTGGGGCTGTTCTGTGCCTCCAAAATTGTAGTTCAGAGCTCAGAAACTTCTCCACACCCTTCCTTAGCTCCTCAAAGAGGCTGCACAAGATCTTAAGGTTTGCCCTCAAAACATCAATGAGGCTGCAAACAAGGGACTTCCTTGGACACACAATCTTTTGGGATAAATCTGCTGTTTGCTGCTGTCAGGATTTGGGATTCCTGAGGGAAGGAGAAGAGCAAGCTCTCTCCCCAAAGGCTGAGGGAGGTGAAAGATGTGCCTGTTGTTTGCAGCTCAGAGGCAGGAGGAGATGGAAAATGGGAGTAATGTGGAGTGAATGCTCCTGACCAATAACTCATGTATTCATTTATCCAAAACACAGGGCTTTGCATCCCCTTCTTTGAAAATTGCCCCAGAAAGTCTGGTTGCTTCTGAGGTTTCACTCTGTGCTGTAGCTGCTGGCCTGGCTTCTGGACAGAAGGACAGACAGGTTTGGGTCTGATGTCCATCAGGAGGCTGCTGCTGAGGGGAGCAGACAGTGGCTGGCAGAGAGCAATTACTGTCAGAGATCAGATTTGCAGATGTAATCAGTTAATGCCTAAACGAAATTAGTGAGAGCCTAGTTAAAGCAGCGTGCTGTGTCTGAGGAGTGGTGGAAGGCAATGCCTTTGGATATGCATTGAAAATGTGTGTTTTTGTTTTTTTTTTTTTTTTTCCTGAAGGAGTGAGTTGCTGGCTCAGTACAAAGTATGGTGTTATTGAATAAATGTCAAAATCTGTGAAAACACAGGCCCAGAGACTGAAGTGGTGTGGAGGATTGTTTCCAAGCACAAGGGCTCTAAGTCTGAGCACATGAGGAGATCTGCAAAAAGCTGATTAGGTGCATTTTCTGGAGAGGTACCTGGGGTAAATCCACAGTCCCAGTGCCTGAGGAGGCAAGTCTGAGTGTGAGTGTGAGCATTAGCTTGGCAAAGTGTCTTTAATGATGAGATTTGGACATGCAAGTCAACACACAATTATTTTTGTTTCCCTTTTCCTCTGCTTTTTATTTTTTCATGATTAGCTAAAGGTACCTAGAGGATGCTTTGTTCTGCTATAACTCCTTTCCCTCATTCAAACCAACTTAGTGTGCTTTCCTGGACAGCAACCAAGTCTATATTTGTGCCAGCACCCCAAGCTTGTGCTGACTTGTTCCATTGTGGCAAAAACTGCTAATGAGTGCAAATGTGTTCCTGGAAAACCCTTGATGCTGGAGAGGCATCTCTGACTGGAATGATGCTCCTGGCTATGAAATAGCTGAACACCTGTTCCTTGCTCAGTGCAAAACCCCCCAAAAAGCAACAAAGAACCAGAAGACCCTCAGGAGCTCTGCTCCCTTTTTAATTTCTGAGTGCCCCCTGTCTGCAAGGGCCTGCTGTTCAAACTCAGGTTTTAATTTTTTTTTTTTTTTTTGTGCCAATCACTCAAAATTGTCACATTCTTTAATCCACTCAGGAACAAACCCTGCTCTTCTGTTCTCACACATAAAGGGCTGTCATGATACAAAGGACTGAGGTTTGAGCATTAAGAAACATTTCCTGCAAGACCCAGAAGGAGATGAACTGAAATCTGGAAATTTATTTTAATGCTGGCCTCTAATCACCTGAGTCCTGCCTAATCAAAACTGAGAAGTGGCTTGTATTTATGGCTTAGATATATTTGTTATTTGCTTGTAGCAGGATTGTTCTGCAGTTTTATATCACAGCTGCCACCAGTGATGCTGCACTGGTGGATTTATTCAGACAGAGAAGCTGCTTGGCTTTTTCCATCCCTGCAAGTGTCCAAGGCCAGGTTGGACAGGGCTTGGAGCCACCTGGGATAGTGGGAGGTATTCCTGCTCACAGCAGAAGGTTGGAATTAAATGATCTTTAGGGCTCCTTCCAGCTCAAAGCATTCTCTGATTTAATGGGAATCTCTTCATCTTTATGGGAGCAGATCTGGGGTGGAAGAGAATAGGAGAAAAAGTATCCCTGAACAGCTTTACATCAATCTTAAAGAACAGCAACAACAAAAAAAACAACAAGAAAAAACCTCCCACAACACCACCCCCAAAAAATACAAACAAAAACCTCCCTGACCAACAATTGCAAAATTTCCAACCAAACAAAAAAGCACACCCTGCTTACAGAGTCAGGCTTTCAGTTTGTATTAACTGGTCTCACTGAGCAGTGGAGGAGCTGGCCTGGCCACGCACAAACTCACACTTGGCTCTTCCTTTCTGCAGTTATTTTGCCATCTGTGTGGTGTTTTTTTATTTATTGTTTTTTTAAACAGCACATGAGTTGCATCACTTTCAGCTTTGAAGGTTTTGCTGATAACCAGAATGGACTTTCATCTCTGTCTGAGTCTTGAAGGGGATGAAGATTAAAGGCTCTCCTGAGCACTAGAATCATTTGGCAGCTATGGTTCATCTCAGGGATCCCTAACTCCTCCAGGGCTGGGAACAAACAGTTCTTGACTGTTTTCAAAATCTATCTCTACCAGGCACTTCATCATTTTGACTTTATAATTCATGTGTTCACAGAATTATATAGAACCATTTTAATAGCTTCAAGCTGTTCTAGGTTGATCTACCCTGGTAGGTACTGGCAAAATCTGAACCTATTACCTCATGAGCTGTTGTTCTAGAGACCTGGATGGGTCAGAGGACTGGAAATGGAAAATAGTTGGGTTGTTTTTCTTTTTCTTGGGTTCTGCTGTGCATTTAAATACCAGGCAGCCTGAATATTGTAAATTAGGAGATGAGTTTAAGGTGTTTTAGGGAGCTGAAGAATCATATGGATTAGCTGTGTGGAGCAGGATGTAGGATTTTCCTTTTCTTCTGTCTTTGCCAGAAACAGTTGATCAGAATGGTATTAGAAAGTAATGAAAAAAAACCAAAACACAAAAAAAATAAAAACAAACAAAGAGAAGAAGGAAAAGAGGGAACAGCTGTTTACAGTGATTAGTAATGGGGTGGAAGGCAGGCAGTGGTTCAGGATGTTTTCCCAGCCTGGAAAGGATGCACATTTTGGGTTTTTTTTTGCAGCTCATTGTCAGAAAAATGTGGGGCACAGTCTGACACTGGGGTGGGGCTGCCCCTCTGCCCTTTGCTGTGGCATTTGGGGACAGTGGAGAGGGTGACAGTGACCCTGGTGCCAGCTCTGTGCCCTGCTCAGGATGAGTGTGCACTGAAGGGATTTCAGTGCTGGGACCCCCAAACTCATCCTTCCAGCCTGGATCAGCAGAGCCTGGCAGCCAAAATCCCAACTCTGTGTGAAAGCCCTGAGGCAGAGCTTTGAGAGTGGCACTAGAGCACAAATATTCAATATTTGTACCTTACAGCTTTAAACTGCTCTCAGTAGAAGAATAATTATCTAATAGTTAACACACTCCAGCTTGGAAGTGGGAAGTCAAATCCTTTTTGCCTGCTGTTACCTCAGATACCCTGTCTGTACGTTGGGGATAAAATGAGAACCCCCTACAACAGACCTGGGGAGCTGTTGCAAATGTTCAGAAACGTTTGCACAGCTCTTTAAAGTTCTCTGATTAAAGTAACTCTGAACTTGGGAAGCGTTAAAGTCTTTTTTGCAGACTTGGCTGCAGTGAAAAATGACTGGAATAGAAGAAGCTGAGTCCTGATTTTGAGAAACTATTGCAAGCAGAATTTGAAAGAGGATGGTTAGATGTTAAACTGAAAAAAAATCAGAGATTTTATATATTTAGAGAAATGCAGATCTTGTGATATTGACATAATATTCCATTTTTTCCCATTTTGCCAAGCCAAACCACCCTATTTCTTGGTAGAAATTCTGATATATACTTTTATCTTCTATTTAAAATGTGCTTTAATTGTTATTACCCTTTACAGACCATCAAAAGTACAGACAGAGATGTTCTCACAGCAGCTGTTCAAGAGACTTACAGAGAGAAGAATTCACAATTAGCTCATAAAATCTCAGAATTACACCCAGAACACCTTTTGCCTGCCCTGTTTGTCTCTTTAAAAAAAAAAAAAAAAAAAAAAATTAATGAAAAATTCCGAGTTAGGCAGTGACTGTTACCTCCCTGTGGATGTTCAGTGTCCAGAGAGCCTCACTCTTGGCTTTGTGATGGTGCTCTGTTAAAAATGTTTCATAATAATAAAGCTCCCAGTGTTAATGGTAAGGCAAGGAGATTTGAAGTTTCTGGACTATAATTGGCTTTTCTCCTGCTCTGCAGGAGCCAGGAGCAGCAGAGCCTCCAGGCCAAGCTGTAGCATCAGTTACACCCAGACAGCTTCAGACAGGGACAGGAGACTGGGTGATGTAGGAAAAAAAAGTGGATGAAGTGGAAAAAGTGGGTGAAAGTGGAAAAAAACAAAGCCAGGCAGTTGATTTTTATAGTCCCTTATACATATACATAAATAATATATAGAACATATATTTATATATATTTTTAAAATATTTATATACTTATATACTTAAATATTTATATTTATATACCTTTCTCATACATATTTATATTTATTTTTATATATTTACTATACATATATCTATATATTTGTATAACTTTTTTTAAATGGAGTGCCTAAATTTAATAACTCCTTAGCAGGCTGTTTAGAAATATTTTATATACTTCTCTATTTATATACATTTATATACATTTATTATACACTTTTATATTTATTATATATTTATTATACATACATACATATACATATATATATATATATTATATATTTTTTTTTTTAATTGAGTGCCCAAATTTCATAACTCTTTAGCAGGCTGTTTAGAAATATTTTATATACTTATATATTTATATTAATTTATATACATTTATTATACATATTTATATTATATTTTATGTATTTATTATACATACATACATATATATATACACATACATATATACACACATATATATTTTTTTAAATTTAATTTTTAAAAATTGAGGTCCTAGATTTAATAAATCTTTAGCAGGCTGTCTAGAAATATTTTATATACTTATATATTTATATTAATTTATATACATTTATTATACATATTTATATTTATTATACATACATACATACATATATATACATACATATATATACATACACACATATATATAGACACATATATATATATAGACACACACATATATACATATATGTATACACAGACATATATATTTTTTTAATTTTATTTTTTTTTTAAATTGAGGTCCTAGATTTAAAAAATGCTTAGCAGGCTGTTTAGAAAAGGCCAAGCCCAGTGCCAGGCTCGGAGGATGGGTGTGGGCAGGGCTGTGGAGGGAACAGAGTGGCCTGTCTGAGCTGGCCAGGCAGACTCCTGCAATTCCATCTGAGAGAGGAGCTGCCCACAGCAGTGAAAAACGAAGAGTATTTCTGTCACCCATGGCTCTGAGCACAAATCCAAGAGAGGAAGCTCACTTAGCACTACAGGCAAGAAACCCCAAAGGCTGGCGTGGTCCAAAAAGCTCAAATATCCCCTGTGCTGGCTGCTGGGAAGGGAAGCAAACATCTTGGGTGGTTTGTGCATCGTGCCAGGGCTGCCAGGCAAAGCCAGGGCTACTCCCTGCCACGTGGAGAGGAGAATTATCAGGGGGAAAAAGAAAAAAAAATCTGTAATCAATGTGTTTGGGGTTGATGGTGACAGGAGTGCTGGTGTCAAACTGGAGGGGACCTTAAATCCCAAATTGTGTGATGTGGTTTAATACAGAGGAGCCTTGGGAAACTCAGCCCGAACTCCTGCTGGCAAAAATATATCCTGAAAAAGGTGGTGTTGCCCCTACAGGGTGTCCTTTCAAATCATGAGTGTTCTAGAAACACCCTAAGAGATTTCTAGGGCTTCCCCAATGAACCCCTGCCCCAGAATTTCACCTTTCTGCAGCAGAATTGCCTTGAATTGGTTCAGTTCTGAAGGACAAAAGCAATTAGTGATGCTTTTGTCCAGGTATCATGCAGATCAGCTAAATGTCATGTAAAAACCCTGCTGAGAGCTGTCTAAGGTTTGCTTGTACATATAATTTCATTGATTTACAAAACAGTTTCATTTTTCTTAAGTAACTGTCAACATTCTTAAATAGATGGAGAGTAGCTTATAAACTGTGGTTCTGTCAGCTCCTTACTGACATCAGCTCATCTTGGGCTCAGTTGAAAAATAGGGCACAAGAAGACTGAACTGGGTAATGAGATCCAGACTGATTTATTTTAAAAAATGTATTTATTTAATTTAAAAAGTTTATAAGGCACATAAGCATAAATGTTGATTGTACATCAAATATCTCTAAATACAAACACATAAATTCTAGGAAACACCCAAGATATTCCATAAGGGAAGATGAGAGAGAGAATAAATCCAAGATTTCCTGGTCTATGGAATTATCTTCTAAGGAAAGTAGAGAACTTCCCCATGATACTAAAATGAAATGGGGGGGAAAAAAGCAAAACCACTCTGCCATACCTCTGTGGAATAATGCAGTGAGAGAAATAAATCAGTGATTCCCAAGATATCCATGGATAGTTTCCATCATGAACAACTTTAGCCAGTAAAGCAACTTTTGAGCTTGGATGAAGGGTGAAATTTTGAAACCCTGAGTCTGTGGGGGTGTGATTCACCTGACCAAATACAGAGATCTCCATCTGTGCTCGTCTAGACTGCCTTTACAGTCAGCACAGAGCAAACAGGCATTTCTAGGGCATGATTTGCCTTTTCCTAAAATAGTCATCTGGGATATGTCAGGCAACTGCTTGGAGACAGAAGTCCAAAGATGACTTAGCAGTATGGAAATCTGTGAGCCAGAAAATCGTGTTCTGCAATTCAGAGCTCGCTTCTGAAAGCCGAGAGGGGTTTTTTGGTTTTTTTTTTTTTTTTTTCCTCCAAGACCGACGTGGAGAGCCATAAAACACGAGGTTTCAGAACCACAACCTGACCTGAACCACAATCCCTGGCTGAGGATCCATCCCAGGGAAGCTGCTCCCTGCAGGTCTGAGCTGCTTCCCTCCCATGGCACCCAGGGTGTAGCCGGCCCACCTCGAACCATTTGGAAAAAGCTTCTTCTTGGAGAAGAATTGGGTTTTCAGTGATTGCTCTACAGCTGATTTTTAATCCTTTCCTCCCAAGAAAAGTGTAAAAAGCAATCACGGAGGAGTCTGTCGGAATTAGCCAGATGAGGGCACTTTTGAGCTTTGGGAGACCTTTGGGCCACTGGTGGCCGAAGGTGCCGCGTGTCCCATTGGTTTTATTTGCTGGTCACATCCTAAAAATCCTCCAGCAGTCGGCTGGGGTCGGTGTCTGTCCCCTGGCACGGGTTGTGGCAGCTCCTGTTCCTCCCAGACTCTGTTCTCTGCTTGCCACTTGTGGTTCTGTCAGGAGGTGGCAAAGAGCCAATGGTTTCTTTATGAGGGGTGATGGAATCCCAGGATCATCAGGGTTGGAAAAGACATCCAAGACCACAGAGTCCCAGCTGTGCCCCATCTCCACCCTGTCCCCAGCCCAGAGCACTGAGTGTCCCTCCAGCCCTTCCTTGGACACTCCAGGGATGGGGATCCAACCCTCCCTGGGCAGTGCCAATCCCTGAGCTCCCTTTCCATGGGGAAATTCCTGCTGCTGCCCATCCTGAGCCTCCTTTGCCCAGCCTGAGGCTGTTCCCTCTCCTCCTGGATGCCCACTCGGCTGTCCCCTCCTGTCAGGGAGTTGTGCAGAGCCAGAAATTCCCCCTGAGCCTCCTTTTCTCTTTCTGAGCCCCTTTCCAGCTCCCTCAGCCCCTCCTGGGGCTCCTGCCCCTTCCCAGCTCCATTCCCTTCCCTGGACATGCTCCAGCCCCTCCATGTCCTTCCCAAATTGAGGGTCCCAGAACTGGACAGAGCCCTTGAGGGGCCTCACCCGTGACAAACAAACAGAGAAGGACAATCCCTGCCCTGCTCCTGCTGGCCACACTATTTTTGATCCAGATCTTTGTTCTCCTTGCCCACCTGGGCACTGATGGATCTGTGCTGCAGAGTTGGGGATGCAGGAAGGTGCTGGTTCCAGGCTCTTTTCTGCAGGAGATGGCTGAGCTGGCTGATGCCCTGAGATTCTCCTGTACTGGTGGACTGAAAATGGCACAGCCTGGAGGGTTGGGGCTGCCACACCTCAGATTTTTAGTTGTAGCCACGCTGGGGTCAAGCTGGTGGCCTGGGCCAGTTATTGCTGTGCTGGTGATGTCTGGAGGTAGCACAGCCCAAAACAGGGCATGGATTCTTATCTGTCACTCATCCCCAGTGGCAGAGGTAATTACACATTAGCAGGATGGGGGTAATTGCCTGGATATCCCCTGGCTTGTGTTGGTTTGGAAGTGTGGGGCTGCCATGCCCAGCGCTTTGGAAAGGTCAGGCCTCCAGGTTGTGCAGCAATAAAGTCAGGGATGTGCTCAGAGCCACTCCTGCAGAGAAGTGTTTTCAGGGAAAGTATTTAAAACAGGAGCAGCAGGGGAGCAGGGTGGAAATGGCAGGGAAAGTGAAATCCGTAGGTTTTGTGCATATGTTGGCTTTAAAGAGTGGGGCACCCCTGCTGAGCTCCTTGGCACTGCAGGCCAGGCCAGCGAGGACATCAGCAGATGGGTTCATTACCGAGGCATTCTCATTATCACCCCTCTCCCCTCTCCATGGGAAGGAACATTGTGTTCCCAGCCTGGGCAGGGATGAGGACACAGGGGAAGTTGGGACAGGAAAAGCCACGGTGCCTGATCACACCACACAGGTTCACGTGAGGAGCTGCTGGTCCTAAAGCCTCCCCCTTCCCTCAGCCTGAAGATGGAAATTCAAATGCACCACTTAGAACCACTAAGTGCCAGTGGGAGTCTGGTTTATCTCAGAGGAGGCTCCCCTGGCATGACCCTATCAGGGCAATAATTCCAGTGGAGCTCACTGGAACCTGGACAAAGACAACACCAGCAGACAGAACTTCAGCACACTGAGTAAATCTTGGTTAATCCAACATGAAGGAATTCCCTACTGAAAATGGACTCATGCTTCAAATTTGTTCTGACTTAGCTTGTGATGGTAGTTCTCTGAAAGCAGAGAAATGATTTTTCAACACTCAGGCTCCTTTAAAACTTCATTTGTAGGAACAAAGATATCCAGTTAAACTGATAGCACTGCAGCTCTTTCCCAGGGGATTGTTAGGTTTTGTGCAGGCTCTTATCTTTCCCAGAAGTTGTGATTTGCAAACTAATAAATCCATGTAAGGTGTTGCATCCTTGGTCAGGCTGTAATGGCTGCACTGGTGCAAAAAGTTGGTTTCTTCAGCCAGTGTTATTCTCAATTTTCCCCTCCAAGTGAGTGTGTGACTGTGGATTTGTGGAGAAATTTGCTCCCAAATCAGAATGGAGGAAGGTCCAAAAGTGTGTTCTAGACCTGGTAAGGATTTTGAGCTGGGATTTGGTGGAGTGGTCAACCCCTTTCTGCCTGACACAACCTCATAAACTGTGGAGAACTGGTGTGCTGGACTTGGAAGTGTGCAGGCTGGAATTTCTATCACCTCTTTCCCAATTATCATTGTTCATGCATGAAGCCACCTGTTTTCTTGGGACCTTGCCACAGTGAAAAGAAGACAGATTAAAAAAAAAAAAAAAAAAAAAAAAAAAAAAAAAAAAAAAAAAAAAAAAAAAAAAACAAGCATTTTAACATTTATGAAGAAAAAGCAAATATGTATTGCAACAGACCTGGAAGGGCCAGAATGGACTGAATGTTCCTAAACCTTTATGGTAATTTGCTCCAGTAATTTCCATCATAATTAAGAAGCTGATAGCAAAGCCATTATTGCAATGAGTCAGGCCTGCAAGATCTGCTTCCACAGCAGCCATAGCTGCAGGCTGCCCATATCCTGCATTTAAATGTTATTCATTTAGAAGTGGTTACTAGAAATATATCTGTTAAATGGAAAGTTTAGAGCAATCCAGATATAGGAAGCTGATAATGAACCCCAGCTGCGGGGAAATGAGGAGGTTTTATGCACACCTTGTCTCTGCATCCACCTTTGCCTCCAGAAAAACGACAGAGTAATTGTGAGGGATTTTTTTTTTTTTTTCTTTAGGATGCTGTGTCCTGGCTGTTTCCCTGCCTTTCCTTTGGTGTGGATGTGAGAAAGAAAATCAATCCAGCTTGGTGAAGGCAGATGTAGCAAAGATCACTCTTGATTTTTCTTCTTATCTGTCCAAACAATGTTCTTTATCTCCTGCCCACGCTGACTGCCATGAAAACTGTTGGATATTGAGTGGTTCTAAAAAGCAAATTGTGTTACCCAGGTGCCAAAATAGGAAGGTGGATTGTGCATATTTTCCCTCTGAGTGTCACAGAGCTGTTGTTAATGACAGATGGTTGATGCAAACAGATTTCAGCCCTGGAATTGTTCTTGCAAATTTGCTGGTCATTGTTTGTGCTCCATGATAAAATGACTGAGGGATTTGGGGGTTTTCTTGTTTGGTTTGTTTTTTTAAAGTCAGAGAATAAGAAATACTGAATAATGGTGAATCTGGTTCAGTTATCAGCTCCCTCCCACAGACTGAGTTACTGGTTAGAAGGATGGGAATTACCCTGTGGACCCCCAGTGCAGGGAATGCTCAGGAACAGCAGGAAAACAGGGAGCAAGGACACGTCTGGAATTTGGATAGTGCTCAAAATGTGCAACACTGGATCTTCCAGCCTTCCTCCTCTGCAAGACACTGATTGATTCCCCCTCCTTGGGGCAGGTGTTTGCCAGATTTGTTGTGGGATGTGCCCCACGAGGAGCAGAGAATCTCCCAGCCTTTTTTCCAGAGTGATCCCCAGGGAAAAGCTGAAGGAGCAGCATTGAGCTGGTACCTTCTAAAACCACAGGATGTCTTCCACCAATCTTGCTACCACATAAGGGCCTGGCTTTCTGCTGGGTCATTCTATATTATCTTCAAAAATATTTAATCTTTTCAATTCATATCGAAAAGGGATAAAAATGATACAATAAAAGGTCAACCTTCTGCTCCTAATACTTAATATCTACACCTGGTTGCATCTTTTAGTACAAGTCAGGAACCCTGGGAAAGCTGGTACTGCTGGCTCTGGACTGAGTCCCATTTCCAAAAGGACCTTTAGCAGAGCAGCCTGGCACACTCTGGGTGTGAGATGGCTTTGAAGGCTCCTGTCCTGGTTCTGTTTGTCCCTGTGAGTGTTTTTGAGCCCCATCCCTGGTGCATTTCCCCTGCAAGGTGACCAGAATCCCTGCCTGCACCAGTGAGTGGCATTTCCTGCCCTGGACTCGCTGCAGATTCTCCTTTGGCACGTCAGGATTTGCAGTCCTGGCACGTGCTGCCCGTGGGAGTGCTCCCTGCAGCACATTCATCCCTCCTGGCACACTGAGCCTCAAATATCTCCTTTGCATGGCTGGGGAAGAGCACAGAAGTGGAATCACTTGCTCGGAGAGCAAATGCAAGATATTATAAAAAGCTTTTGCAGGATGACTCAGGAACAAGAATTACTGCGTGCTGTCTAGTAAGAATTCTAAAGCTCTTATTACTGAGAGGTTTTTTTTTCCATTTTATGACTTACCAAAGCCAAGGTTGACCTATTAGCTCACATTATGACTAAGGTATCAGCCACAGGATTATGCAGCAGTAGAGTTTGATGTTAGTCTTGAAGCTAAGCCCAAGCAAAGTCGGCATTACGATCTGAGCTAATTGTGACTGTGGAATAGCAAGAATCATTTAAGGACACACGCTTTCACAGCTTTAGGCTGGTGTCTGGGGACATGAATGAACTGTAAATCTCAACTTTCCCTTCCTTTGGGAACTGAAATTCTAGGTGAAAATAAAATGCCCAAATAATTGCACAAGTCTTTCATGCAAGAATATCAGATAATTCACAACCAGGCTTGTGCTTTTGATAAAATTTTCAGCTTTGCTTGGCTGATCTGAAAATTCAGAAGAAAGCCCTTGGTTTTAAATTAAGCAACCAGGATTAAAAAAATCCAAACTAACACAGAACTGAAATAAGTTAAAAAGAAGATGTTTAACTCACATGTTTGGTTGTGGGGTTTTTTGTTTGGTTTGGTTCTTTTTTCCCCCTTTTTTTTCTTGTCCCCACTTTGGGATGTATATTTTTCAATGGAAACAGTTTGCTAGAATTAAGATAGAATCATGGAATGGCCTGGGTTGGAAGGGACCTTAAAGATAATCCTGGTCTACCTTATCTGCAGGAACACCTTCCACTATCCCAGGTTTTTCCAAGCTCCATCCAAGCTGGCCTTGGGCACTTCCAGGGATCCAGGAGCAGCCACAGCTTCTCTGGGCACCTGTGCCAGGGCCTGCCCACCCTCACAGAGAAGATTTTCTTCCTAATAACCAATCTAAACCTACTTATTTTCAGCTTGGAGTTCCTCTAGGCTCTTATAAAAAAAAAATCTCCCTCCATCTTTCCTGTAGTTCCTTCAAGCACTGGAAGGAATTTACATCCAGCCAACCTGCTGCTGGTTTTATTTTCCTTCCCCTGAAGGATTTTGCCCAGTTCTATTCCCAACCAGTGGCAGAGACCCCCACCCTCGTGGGCAGCTCTTAGGGGAGCACTTTTCTGGATGTTCACCCTTGACCAGGACCCAAAATGAAGGGTGTGGGGAGATTTAGAGGACAGAGCCCAGCAGGGGCAGGTTGGAGCTGTGGCTGGGGGGAGCAATGGGAGGTCTGGCTCCAGGAGCCAAAAGGAACAAAAAGTTCCTGCTGTCCCTGGCGTGGGCTGAGCTCCGGGCCGTGGTGAGCTCCTGACCCAGCACAGGATGTCTGTGGGATGGGAGGGAGGCTTTTTGGAAAAGAACTTTGAGCACTTGTGCAGGAAAAAGCTCTGCAAACAACTGTGTTTAATCTCGCTCTCCGCTCAGATGTGGGTGCTCGTGGTTTGCAAAGTTTGTTCAAGAAGGGGTCAGCAGGGTAACTCCAGTGTGATGGACACTGGAGATGTCTTACTCCTTTACAGAAAATAGATTTGAACAGGGCAGGACATCTCTGAGCTGCCAGTGGAGTGAACTCTGAGCACTGCCTGGCCCCAGCCTGTGGTGGCTTCAGTTACAATAAATGTGTGTATTTTGTGCTCCCAGTAATTACCTCATTAGGGGCACTTGGAAAGCAGATAGTGCTTGATCTTTTGGTTGAAAAGTTGTCCAAAATGTGGAAACTAAGAGGAGAGAGAACAGAAGGAATTCTTTAGAGCTCACATCCTGTATAATGTGGGGACTGAGAAAACAGACCTCAGTTCAATAGGTTCTCACTCTTCTTTGTATTTATGCCACTTCAGGCAGGATCAGAGAAGTTCAATTAAGAAATTGTGTGCATACAAACTTTTGGACTTCCATTTTCTCCCTTTATCTTTCCATGCAATATATAAAACATTTGTCAAAAGCCTCTGAAGCTCTTGGGAATCCCTCCACCTAAAATTATTATTGCAAAAACAAATCTTGCAGGATTTTGCCTCATCTGCAAGGTCCCAACCTGGAGACACTATTTGTGAGAAGTAATTACATGGGATAAAGAAAAGTGTTTGGATTAGGGTTGGGTAAGAAATTGTAGCAGTCACTGCTGAAAATCTTGGGGTGAGAAGTGTTCTGAGAGGGAAAGGACAAAGGAAGAGCAGAGAAGATGGAGCCTGGTGGGAGAAGGTGGGATAGCAAGAAGAGGAGTGAGGAAAGGGTTAATGAAATGTTTTATTCATTTAAAAGAGACCCCAAATCAATAAATACACAAAAAAGTCTTCTAGCTGGGCCAGCTCCAGGGATCTGAAGTCTCATAGATGACTCCAGCAGAAGACACACTCCCTGCTTTACTTGGAATGGAGGGGAGACAAATGGTGAGAGAGAAAAAATCCACACAGAGTGATAGGAAAAAAAATCAACCCTCAGCATGGAAGAGCTGTGCTGGGAAAAATGTGAACAACTCATGAGGATGTTGCTGTTATTTGTTCCAGTACTTAATATTCTAGACAAAGAGGGCTGTTCTCTCCATTTCTTCGTATGACCTTATTGTGTATTTGGATGTATTTGCTGGTGACCTGGAGTTTTGGATGGGCATTGGCTGGAAAATTTTTCCTTACAGAGATTGTTTTCTTGTTTCATAATAGGAGAAGTTTAACCCTTCTAGGAAAGGACAACTGGGGCCTCATTTCTGTGATACTGCCAATAATAACAGCCACTGGTTCTTTTTCCAAACATTCTTTTGACATAAACGACATTTTGTACAGAATATATTTTTTTCCAGAAATATTTAAATTGTTTTCTAAATGCAGTGGAAATTTTGATATTGATTTAATAGTTGTGGTATCAGGCACTGGAGGCAAAAATGTAGTCTGTCCTCATTTGATTTTCTATTAATCTTCTTGCTCTTGTTATCTTAATTTCAGGATATTATTATTTCTGGATATTTCCTGTGCAAGGATGGAGTTGCTGTCCTGTCCTCAGATCCTCTGGTGGCTCTCCCTCATTTTGACACGTGAGCACAACTACACTTACTTTATTTGGCACATTTATACAAATAAGTGAAGCAAATTCCTCTGTGCTGCTGGCAAATAGAGACAAGGAAGCCTCTTGTGACAGAAATAGGTGATGAAGTGGCAGATGCCAGGTCACTGTTTGTATCATAAACAATTCTGGTTTGTTTGCATTTCTGCTTGTTTATAATCATAAATGGGGAGATGAACCCATACCATACATCCAAATCCTCATTTTTTGGTCACATGGTGATGTTGGCAGGACCTGGTGCTGCTGGAGAACCAAAGTCTGGAAATGCCAAGACATCTTAGATGTCACTTTAGCCCAAGAAATCTGCCAGCTTTGCAGGATTTGGGGAAAATGAAGCTGTAAAGATGATGTGTTTAAACATGGAATCAGTGGGCTGTTAAAATGTTTGCTGCTGAAATTCCATGATCAGTAAGGCCTGGTGGGGCTGCAGCTCTAGGCTGTGGTTGAAGCATCCCCACACTCAGTTCTGTGGTGTGTGTGACAGGCTCATGTGGCACAAGGGCTGCTGCTGTTCAGCACAGAGCAGCTGAGGCATTAACAAGAGTTCTACAAATAAGGCCAAAAGAGATAGCAGTACATGAGTTTTCCTACTCTGTCACTAGCAGAGGTAAGTTTGCAGCCAGCCAGGTGCTGGCTGAACACACAAACCCTGGAATATTGCACTCACAGGCTGGTGTGTACAGAGGGAGCATCTGGGACCATCCTTGGAGAGGCGCTGGCCTTTCCCAGGAATTCCTCCTCCTGTGCATCACAGCAAATTCCAAGTGCAGCAGAAAGACAGAGTCATGCCTCAGAGCTTTCCAGATCCTATAGGAAACAGCCAGCACCATGGACCACATCCATATGTTGTCAGAGCTGGCTAAACCCTCTCGCAGTCAGAACTGCAAGCTGAATAACTGGAGCCTTGCATCAGATTTGGAAAACAAACTGTTCTGTTTCATAGCCCATCCTCAGCATGGGGAGCAGGGATAACACTTCAGCTGGCAGCACTGGCCATGAGGTTTAAGAGAATGCAGTTCATTCTTCCATGACTCTCAGCCCTGGAGTGTTGACAGCAAGAGACTTGAAGTGGGCCAAGGAAATCGATGCTGGATGCGAGTCAGGTACAAGGCTGAATTCAGCTTGGATTTAATGTTATTGAAATACCACAGGTGGTTTCTGTTAGGGTTTGGCCTCATGTGGCAAGACTGAAGTCAGGTCAGCTGTTCAGTGAGATCCAGCCTTGAATTCTCATGAGCATGGGGAGCTGAGTGAGATTTCAGTCACACCTGAAGCACAAGATTGTCCCTTTCCTGTTTGGGTGTGAACTTGGGACCAGAAATCACAGGGGCCTGAAGTGTACACAGAAATCACAGTGGGCTTGTGTGAGCACAGGTTTTAGTTTTCTTTAGCTTAACTGGGATTTGCACCAGTGAGCTGTGACACAGGGCTGGGGTGCCTGGGAGTTGACCCTTTCCCTTGTTAATCCAGGGCTGTTTTATCAACTTCCAGTTGGTCACAGGGGAACCTCAAGGTGTGTTTGCAGAAAAACCGTGGGAGGGTTTGAGCCTGAGTGAGAAACCACAGCAGCTCCTCGTACCCTAAGCTGTGGCCATGAGTGTGTTGAGGCTGAGCCACTGGGAAGGAGATGCCTTCCATCCCCAGGCTCTGGTTTATCCTGTGGTTTTTTGGACCTTGCAATGCTCGTGCATGTTCTGACACTGAAAAATACCCAAAAAGACTTCCCAAGCCGTTTGAGGTTTGCCATGCTTTGAACAGAATTGGCTTTTGCTGATATGGTTCAGTTAGAAATGCTTTGGATAAGTGCCAGAACACTGTATGAACAGAACACTGTATGAACAGAACACTTTAAATGTTGTATCACAAAGCAAGGATGATTTCCATCTTCCTGAGACCATGTGCATAAAAGGAGAAAAACACCTCTCTGCTGGGTCAAACCCATCAGCCAGAAGCCCAGAGAAACCTGTTGGGATGAGGTACAGACCAGAGGGGACATCACAAAATACTGATGCCATAAGGCTCCAGAGTGGGTCTTGTCACGCTTATCTCTTGTGACATTTCTCCTTTTTCCTCTCTTTTATCAATATAGAAATACAGGCAGTTCCTCTGATATTTTTCACTTGCACTTTTGAGGTGAGAGCTGGAATTGAAAGACTTTAATGCAGTCAGATGAATTAGAGTGACAAGCACTTTTCATCTCCCAGCCCAGAGTCTGAGTCCTCTCTGCAGTCACACAGACATTGTAAAACACAACCAACAAAGCTCTGCTGTGAGAAGGCTGCAAGTGCCTTATGTAGCAAAGGTGGGCACAGTGGGCTACAAATGGAGGAAATTAAACATTTCTTGTCTCTTTGGACCCCAGAGGAATCTGTACAACTGCAGGGGCCAAGGAGTGTCACCAACCACATCCTTGATTTTCTAGGCTCGGTATTAGTAGGAGCTGACCCCAGTCTAAGCCTCATCTCTGCTATTTGCCAACTCAGTCACTGGTGATATGATCCAGGATGGGCATTAATTAGCTGCTTTACTGCCTCATTTACATTTTTACCCATGATTAACTAATGGCATTCATTATTCTCGATTAGTTTGACAATGAGAAGGGTAGCAGTTATTTCAGGGCTGGCTGGTTTATTAATTCCAATCAATGAGCAGCAGAGAGGGCTGTATTTGTCTGCAGGGTTTTCAGCAGTGCCAGTCACTAAGGTACAGAGATT
Organism: Muscicapa striata striata; assembly: GCA_030060385.1. Taxonomy (NCBI): domain Eukaryota; kingdom Metazoa; phylum Chordata; class Aves; order Passeriformes; family Muscicapidae; genus Muscicapa; species Muscicapa striata. Next base: position 144,069 of record JAREIS010000012.1, read on the forward strand.
TTGAGCTATTTGACTCTATTTCTAAAAGAAGACTTTTCTTCTTCACTGGTTTGATTTTAAATATTCAGCTTGCCCTCTTCCCCCTCCTCCCCACACAGAGAAGATTTGGATCCCAGAGTCTGGTTTTGGGTATCCTTAGCCAGTAAAATGGTCAAATATGGCTTCCAAAATATACAAATTGCGCAAGAGCTGGTTTTTACCAAAGGGCTGGTTTTTGCAGAGTCATTTTTTGCTTAAAACTACGTCCTAGCAAAGCCTGAGGGACCTGTAAGAAGGATTTGTGGAGCCAGAGAGGTGGTTTTGGGTTGTTTTTTTTTTTTTTTTTTAATCCCTTCAAATTTCACCTCTATTTCTGAGGTCGAATCATAAATAAAAATGAGTTTCTATGAAACCAAAAAAAAAAAAAAAAAAAGAGAAAAGTGCAAATCCTTCTCCTCCAGCTCTGGCTTTACCCAGGTATGCAGTGTGGTAATTGATAAATGATTCGTGTTAATCATAGAAGTTTTGGAGTTTGTATAAACCAGAATACTTAAACTAAGAAAAGAACATGGACCTAGATAAAGGGAAATATATGATTAAACCCATTCTGATTAAATCCCCCTGGTATGAATTTTGATATGTTGAATATTGTATACCAGTTTGTAAAAGAGAAAAAGAAAGGGGTTTTCCACAGTCTGAAAGGTTTTTTTGCAGAATCAGATTTCCTGCCTTTGTGTGATCAATCACAAACTCTCTGCTAAACATCAGGCTTCCCACTTCTCCTGGTTTTATCTACCAAGACCAGATGGTTCATGACCAATTGTCCCAAGAGCTGTCCCACAGAAGTTTAGAAGTTTCTTTGGCCACCACTGCTTACCTTGCAGAATTCCTACAACAAAACAATAACAATTATTGATTACTACAAGGAAAACCAGACTGTAAAAAGGGAGCTGCAAAACAAGTTGGGTGGAAGCGTGGAGTGGGTGGTGACCCCTCACGTTCTCCTGTCTATATAAAACAAACCAATCTAAATTTTGCTAAATATCGATACTTTCTTTCTCATTTATAACAGCAGCAATTTTCTCACCGAAGCACCCATTGTGTGAGAAAGTTTGCAGCAGCCTAAGCCTGCAGCTGATGGATAAAGCTGCTTCAATTCCCCTCAGCCATTCCCAGTCTGGGTTGTACATTTGGGGGGGGGGAAATCCTGCAGCCCCCCCGGGCACGCCGCGTTTATTCGCTGCGAGCGATGTCCCAGCGCCGCCGAACAAAAGAGCCCAGTGTTGAGCCTAAATCAAGGTCCTAAATCATGGGCCCTGCTGTGACAAACTGCACAGGGCTTGCCAGTACTTTTAAAACGGGGCTTTCTTGCCAGGCTGAGAATCCATAGAGCCCAGCCAAAGAAAACAATGGGAGGGAGCCAGGGTTCTCCCAAGCCTTGGCATGAAATCCACAATAGTAGCTTTGGCTGAGCTCCACGGGGCTCGAGCACATGCTCCAGAAGGTCACTTCAGAACACCATAATTGCTTGGTATTTACTTGCAGACAATAATAATAATAATAATAATAATAATAATAATAATAATAATAATAATAATAATAATAACAACAATAACATAAGTTCCACCAACGCTGCTCTGCTGCAGCCCCAGCCTTTGGTGTCTCAGAGTGCCCCATCCCTGGTGCTGTGAGGTGGAGGGGGAAGCGTGGTCTGAACAGCTAAATAACAGCAGGGGTGATGAGCAGCATGGCAGGTTTGGGGAGGGAGAGTGGACTCCGTGTCCCAGCTTGCCCTTGAAGCCCTCAGCAGGGTTTGTCACAGCACTCAGGGGCTGTTTCCTGACCTTTGGGGTCACATTTGGGGGTCACTGCTGAGTTCACCTGAGGAGAGTGTTTGGTTTTCCAAATCTCCTCCTCTCTGCACCTCTCCTTCCTGGCAGTCCTGCTGGAGAAGTCAGGATCTGAGCAGATCATTAAGACTGGAAAACAGCCCCAAGTCTAAAGTCTGGCTCTGAACAGCTCTGAGCTGGGCAGGGGGGCAAAGCCAAGCTTACTCTGAATTTCAGGGCCTGGACTGGATGGTGGAAAACCCCCTCTGATACAGGATGTTTGGTCCTGATGCTCACAATTCAGGATGTTTGCTAGTGGGACCCTACAAATCCCTTATCCCTAAAAATGATCTCTCCAGCACAGGGGAAGAAATGGGGCTGAAAATCCTTGAGCTGTCTCTGCTCTTAACATGAAGTATCCAGGACTCAGCCTTTACTATTTACATTTAAAAAAAGAAACCACATTTGATTATTCAGCATTCTTCTTTTACATTTTTATTGCCATTTTGCAGAGCTCTGAAGACCAGAGGAAACCTTTCTGCTTGACATATTTAATATTTTAGCACCTCATAGTGTCTTTAGACAAAAGCATCCAACATGCATATGTGTTTTGGCAGCTCTGCTTGTGGCCTCTGTTCTGTCTCTGGCCTTAAGAAGCAAAAGAATGAAAGAAAAAAACCAAACCAACAACCCACACAACTTTAAACTGGGTCAGGATTGCTCCCTTTATTTTTTGATAGCTCCATTTGGGATTTGCATTGATAGAGGAAGGGGGAAAGAACACATGCCCCAAGCATATGTCCTTGAAAAACAATGTCACATCTTAATTTTCTTGGGCTGGCAGTGCCTGTGTTCCACACTCTCTGTAATGTAGAACTAATGAGGACAGAAGTGCAAGAAAATCTATAATCAATTCCAGCACACAGCACACCCAGGAGCTCACCCTGTGTGTGAAATTCAGGGTGCTGAAAGAGAAATCCAGGCCATGCAGCCATGGCAGCCCAGTATTTCTAGCTGGGGGTTATTTTAGGCAGGATTCTGCATCCATGGAAAAACAAAAGCAAGCAAAAGAGTTCCCTGGCATCACTTTGTGTCAAATATTTGTCCCTGGATCTTGGGAGCGTGGCTCAAATCTGCAAAAGTGCAGTTGTTAGGAAAGACTAAAGGTGTGGATTGAGGGTTTTCTTCTGGGCATTCAGGATCTGTTTCCCTGTGTTTTCACCCCCTGTGTGCAGCCCAGCTTTGTGCACATGAGCTGTGTGTTGCTGATACCATGGTGATGATTAGTAACCCCAAAAGAGATCAGTGCTTTCAGCCAGGACACTGAGCCCGGGGTGAGGAGCTGCCCTGGCCTCCCAGGCCAGCACTTCTGCCTGGTTCCACCTGTTGTCCTTTGGTTTAGGGCATAAATTTCTCCTGGGAGAAGAGTTTTAGACAGAATTTGTGTGCACAAGTGATTTGCACTGTGAGATCCTGGTATCTGCAGGGGGTTCCTTGGTAATGCCTATAGCAGCAGGGGTAGAAATAATAGAAATAATCATAACCTAACCCAGCAGCTGGTGGGAGAAGCAGCAGAAATGTGCTGTGACCTTCCAGGTGTCACATAACAGCTCAGTGTCAGGGCCCTGAAAATAAACCCCCTGTGTATCCTGTCTGCCAGCCCAGTGCTCTGTGCTGCAGGGGACAGCACTGGTGACATCTCCTGATCTGGGTTGATTTACAGCCTGTGCAGAGGCAGGGAATAAAAAATGAATTATACACAGAGTTCTTTGTAACTGTGGATTTTCATTTTTGCTGTGTAACATTAAGTCCTAACCTTAAAATCCTGTTAACCTTCAACCCTGTTAAACCTAACTCTGTAAATCCTGTTGTCTTCTACTCCTCACTATTGTAAACTTAGCAGTGTCTTAGCTGCCTTGTGAAAGGGAATAGTCATTGGGGCATTAGCCCAGGAACTGGAAATTTTTTGAATTTCCAAGTCCCCATTGTTTTCAGAGATCCCCTGAAAGTCCCTCTGCCTCTGTGTGTTTAGGTAAAAGAGGAATCTCAACTGTCAATTGTTAGATAAATGCACAGAAACATGGGGGTGCCCCAAATGTCTTAGCTTGTGGTTTTTATTCCCAGGAATTTTTAATCTCAGTGATTTGGAGATGTATGACTGGTCCCTGCCAGGAATCTGGGACCTGCTCTGGGTTGCTTTGCCATCAGATGGTTCAGCCTTCACTGGGGAGTTACCTGTCCTTAGTGATCCCACCTGCTTTTCCCAGAAAATGGGCTGACAGAGCCATGCTGAAAGATTGTCAGTCTGTGCTCTAAAGACTTGAATCCTTCAGAATAGAAGTGAAACACTCACCTTAACTCAGCTCCTCCCACTGCAGTTTGGGATCTGCTGGTCCCCTGCTCCCTTCCTCTAGGGATGGAGATTTCACCTTCCCACTGCCTCAGTTCTGAAGGGAGTCACTCTGGGGAATGTCACAGCCTTGTGTTGTTATAATTTTGTGGGAGTGCTGAAGTCAGCACATGTTTGATGTTAGTTTTGGCAGGGCCAGGGTTGGATGAACTGATGCTGTCCCAAGCTGAGAACTTCCACAGCCTCCAGTTATTTACCTACCACTGACCCTGTGAGCAGCCCCACATTTACACAGGGAAAAGCATGGAAATGGTTAATCTGAGATGCTTGGGCAGGCATCTCTCTGCCTGTCAGCTTTCCATCCCTCCCAGATGTGACACCTGATAGGGAACCACTGGTGGGAACTGGCTGGGGGATGCAGAGGAGGCAGATAAGGAGCAGCATGAAATTGTCTTTTGCTTCCCTGTGAGTGCAAGGGAAGAAAGCAGCAGGTGTTCTCCAGGGGCAAATGGCATGAATGGAGCACCAGAAACCCAACTCTCATCTCTCAGGATAGTCTTCCTAAGCCTCCTGTGAGCCTCCCTTGGCTCTTGGCTCAGCCTGGTGGCTGAGCAGGTTCAGATATCTGCACATCTGTAAATAATGAGACAGCAATTCCACGTTCTCTCTGAGAGACAAAGCAGCACATTGAGCACTGCTGGCAGGGAGCAAAGCCCAGCAGGACCAAGCTTAGGGCTGCTGATTTGAGCTGTCCCCTGTGTTAAAGGGACATCATTGCCACGGTGGAATTGTCTGAACCCAGCACTTCCAGCCTTCCTGGTTCCCTTTCCTTCCTCCTCTCTGTGCTGCTTACTCAGCCAAAGTAAGGGCTGACTAATACTGGAAGGATTTGCCTTTCCATTCCCTCCATCCCTCTTTTGGCTTGCTCCTTTCTTTAAAAATTACACACAGCAGCTTTGATGTCCAGACCTGCAGATGGGGAAACTGAGGCACAGGAAAAGGCCCAGAGCTGAAAGGTGGCACAGTATCAGTGCAGGAGAGAGCAGCAGAGCCAATCCCTCCTCATCCCTCACCCTGTGCCCAAGAGTTACTGATGGATGCCACCTCAATTCTGGCAAAATAATTAAATTCTTGCACAGATCCATATCCTGACACATTCCATATTCACTCCCAGCTCGTGGAGAGCCCCAGGTCACCTTCTGCAGCAGATCTCAGAGCCTGCCTTCCCTCTGCACACCTGGATGCCCATCCCAGCCCCTGTTTGCATTGCACACACACCAGCAGTGGGGGAAAGGCAGTGCTGGTGCAGCCAGGACTGCACCCCTGGAGCTGTGCCAAGGCTTAATGAGCAATCTGAAAGGTGGAGGAATGTTCTTGGTGCTTATTTGTCACTGCTGCTGCTCCCAGGGGCGTCCTTTAACCCTGTGAGTTCAGCACTGCATTGTGTAAGTTTGGTTTTTGTGCTCAGTGGAGTGTGTAATTGTCCCTTCAGTGACTTGTTCAAACACCATTTTGGAATGGAGGGGGACACCTGAGCACATAAGTGACTTATTTAGGCAAGGTTCACATTGATTTCACTTTCTGTTTGGTTTACAGGACTGCTGGTAGTGCAGGCACCCCTTCCTTCTGCACCAAGCTCAGGAGGTGATCTTAATTCTGGGTTGTCAGTGATCTCTGTGTTAATTACCTGGTGGAGCCTCAGCTAAAATAAGCTAAGAAATGAAAAGAGTTGGATTTTTTACCTCAAGTTGGAACTGAGTTCCTCATTCAGTATTCTGGAATATGAAGTGATATATTCAGAAGAGAGTTTGCTCAGGATTATCTAAAAGGATAAAACGAAAAAAGTGCTGCTATTAATATATATCTATAAAGGGAAATTTATATGAATGTCACCACGTACTGTTCTGCCCCTGCCCAGCCCTGCCAGCCAGCAGCAGAGAGCAGAGCCCTCTCCCAAGGGGAATGTTAATGTTGGAATTAACTCTGCAGTTCCTAGGAAACCTTGGATGGTTCTGCAGGCGCTGGGGTGGCAGTGCTGTGAGCCATGGAGGGAAAAAACACAGGGGAGAGCCAGGGCAGAGCTCTGTGTGTGACTGGACACTTGGAAATGTGGCCCTACAAAATGGGCAGGGCTGCAGGAGAAGACAGAGGGATGTGCTGGCTTGGAGATTTGGCCCCAGACCAGGAACATTGCTGAAGGCAGGGTGGAAGCTCCCTGCTAGAGACAATTGCAGCTGTGGTTAAGGTGGTTCTTGAGGGCAGGCTTTGTTCAGGCCGTTTGAAAAGGAACATGTAAACCCACACCTGCAAGGAGAATTGGTGTGGGCTGAGCCAGACCCCGTGGAGGTCGGCAGGAATCTTTCCACTGACTTCAGTGAGTCCAGGTCCCCAGTGATTGGCTTGAAGTGACACACAGACTATTTCTGTCTGGCAGTTTTTTCCCTCCTGCATTTTCCAAAAACACCAGCAAGAGAAGAACAAGTCAGGACTTCATCTATTTTGCTAAAGCAGGACTGAGGGTTGCATTATTCACCACATCCCAGGGCTGGCTCTGGAAACTGAGGGATGCAACACTGCAAAATCCAGAGCTTTTTAATTTTTTTTTTTTAAATGAGATAAGTAATCTGAGCCATTTGCTGTCTTGTTGTACAGACTGAACCAATGGGATGGAAAGATCTCTGGAAATATTAACAATGTGCTGTTTACTTGCTTTGGCGCATTCCCGACCGCAGCGCGGGCGTGTGAGATATTTTCTTTCTAAATTTGTAGAAACAACTAACAAATCCTGCAGTGATCTCTGAAAAGGGACACTTGCCAGGAGGAGTCTAACACAATGCTTGGAATTACAGGGCTCACTGTGCCTTTCAGCTCTTTTTCCTTGAAGTTCCCTTTATCTAAAGTTTAGTTCTTCACCCGTACGTGGTGTGAGCTCTCCTGCAGCCGTCAGCACCATGGATCACTGGAGGCCTCCAACTCTATGATTAAAGCATTAAACATCAAATTCTTCTCTCCTGCCTCACTGCAGAAGTTTCAAAGCAGTTTGGTTGCTCTTTTGTGGATTGATGTAGCTCTAGGGGCTTTGACATTTGAACAGCCGTGGTTGTGTTGGTACACAAACTTCCCTGCTCTGTAAAAGGAGTGTGTGAGGAAGCACTGACTGATGCATCTCTAGAGACCTCATGCAAGAGCTTAACTTAGTCCTTCTTTTTTAATAGAAACTTGGATCTCAAGCACTGCTCTTGTGTAATGACAGGCAAAAGGAAAAACTAACAGGCTCGCTTGCTTTTGAAACCTGTCAGTGGGTTTTAAAGAGGGGCTCTGCAAACAGCATCACATATAAAAGTGAAAAGATGACCAAAGTGCTGATGAAAAACATTTTAAAGGCAGTCAGAGCCATGTGAGGAGTAATTTGGGCCTGGCAGCCTTTCCAAGCAGCACGTGAGGCTGTGCTTTCCTGGGGGAGATCTGAGATCTGAATGACCAGGCTGGGACAGTGGCTCCCCTCGAGCCTGAGGGGTGTCCATGGCAGATGTGACCCCTCTCTCTCCCCCCCTCTTTTAAACCTGCTGCAGCTGCTGTGCATCCACCTGCAGACGTGGTGTTGAGGTCTCTGTGTGTGGACACTGGGAGCAGGACACAGCTGTGACAACCCTCCCACATGATGGCAGGTCCCAAACCTTTCCTGCACATCCTAATTCCAGTAAAAATCTGGCTTTTTACAGCCTGTAGCTGCCCCTTTATAATTATTTTTGCTAAATCATGGTCTCCCAGCAGCCAGTTGACACTTTCACAATGCTTTGCACTCCATCCCTAAGGATTTGTCTCTATATTTAATGTATTTTGATGTATTAATTTAATGTATTTAATGTTTGATTAAAGCTCCTGCTGACAGCATGCTTGGCCAGGGACACAGCAGCTCAAAAACCAGGGTCTGTGGTGGCAAAAGATGTGTGCTGTGCTCTGAAAGAGCTGTTCTTACTGCCTGCATTTGCAATCTCTGAGCTGGACCTCAGCTTGCAACCCCACAGATTCCAAACCCATAATTACTGGCTGCTGCCTCTGCTGTGAAACACTTTATTAAGCCTTTAGAGTCATTAAAGATTTTCAGGAAATTTATGGGAGCTCAGGTCACGTGTTCTGTTTGTTTAGATTAGCCAGGATCTGCCAAAAATGTGGCCTGTGGAGTTTCTGTGCTCACCCATGTCTGCTCAGGGAACTGCCTGGTTTAGCTTCCATGGCCCTGTCCCACAATGGGATGCAGCAAAGAGCAGAAAAATTGCAGAAAATTCAGTGGATTTTGGGCTTGGAGCAGATTTCTTGCTTGGGGACAGTGGCCAGAGGCTGTGAGCTCAAATAAAGCTGCCACTGCCACAGTGTGGGAGTAAGGACTGAGCTCAGAGTGAGTAAGAAACCTGGGAATTGCTCCCACGTGTTTGAAGGGACTTGCTGCTCCTACCTTGGATCTAAAGGAGCTGGGGAAAGTCCAGGGGTCTCATGGCAGCTTGAGCCAGACAAGGTGTGGCTTCATCCAGAATCTGAGCTTAATATTCACCAGGATGGCTCAGAGCAGCAATTCATATTCATGACACTAAGTCCTTTAATTTAATTCATCTGCTGCTTTATTTTTCTCTTTTTTTTTTTTAAAAAAAAAAAAAAAAAAAAGGTTTGCAAATGCCCTGTTGTGTAACCAACGTGGCATCCAACGTGGCTTGCCCAGCTGTCACAGAGAGGTTCTGCCACACTGAGCCAGCTCAGCAACCTCCCAAATGTGCTGTACTGATGGTGTTGTGCAGGGTTTGGGGATACATTTGTGGGGGTGTGTTCTTGCAGACCTCAGGGGTGACTTTTTACCATGCTGGTGGAGAGCTGCATCTTTAAAGCTGGACTTGCAAGTCCAAACTGGCAGCATCCAGCACGAAACAGTGCCTTGGTCTGTAGAGCAGCTTCTTACAGGGTTAAAAGCACTGGTAATGAAGAAGGCCAGTTGTGATTCCAGTCTGGCTGTGCAGCAGGGTCTAAAGATAACTTTTTTAAAGATAACTTTTCAGTTATAACTTTTCAGCAGCTCCCTTCTGACACCAGCATGGGCTGTGCTGATGCCACAGCAGGGACTGATGGCTGTCCCTGAAGAAAAGGCTGGCCCCACTCTCAGGAACAGAAAAACCCAATGTTCCTGCAAAGCAGCCAGACTGGGGAGCCTGCACCTCCCCTCTGTGTGGCTTTGTGGCCACACTGCCACTATTTATCTGTGGGTGCTCTCTGGGATTTACCCCTGGGATGGAGCCATGGGTTTCTCTCTGGTTTTGGCTGCCCTGGCAGTGTGGATCCTGCTGCAGGAGCTGATAACCTCTGTCTCTGCCATCTGGGGGGCAGTGACAGCAATCAGGCAGCCACAGGGTCTGGGGTCTCTCCCTGAACCCCTTGGGGTCTCTTGCAGAAGGCTCAGCTGGAAAGGGAAATGCCAGTGAGCACCTCTGGATTTTGGGACTGCCTCAAGGTGCTCCAGAGGTTCCAAAAGCAAGGACAAGCTTGGCACTTGCCCAGTAACACAGCACATTGCCCAGTATTCTCGTGTTGATGAGAATTATAACCAGCCATGGCCCTGAGCCTACAAAACTTTCCGCCCTCATTTGTCTTTACAGCCCAATGGAGGTGTAATGCAGGCTGGTAATGACACTAATTATTCCCCGCCAATTTCAAGGACACAAAACCCGTGCCAGCCCGGGATTAGATGGCTCCTGACTCTCAGACCTTTAACAGGCCACTGGTTTCTCTTTCTCCCCAGCGTTAATCAGCAGAGCTTTGCTGACACCATGCCTTGGCAGCGTGCCCTGCAGAGCTCCAGGCAGGGGAGGATGAGATATACCATACGCCTCCATTTCCTGATTCGCACTATATCAAGATATAGACAGACCTTCATTTTTTTTTGATGTGAAAGCAGAATGAAAAACTAGGTTGAATCAGTCTGGAGGGATATTAAGCTGGTTCTCAGGAAGCCTATGCAATTATTATGCCTCATCCCAGCCTTCTTGATTGGGAACATGCCTTTAAGAACATGATCAGCCCCAGGAGATCTCCCTCGTAGCCTGGGAATTCCAGCCTGTCTGCTGACGAGGAGGGAGGCTGGGCCACAGAAACTCTCCATTCAGAAGGAGAAAGCTTGGCTTCCTTTTTTTTTTTTTTTTTTTTTTTTTTTTTTTTTTTTTTTTTTTTTTTTTTTCCCCTGGCAAATTATAAATGTGCACGTTGGATTCTTTTGTCAACCAAATCTAATGGGACTGGCCTGAGCTGAATGGCTGGTCTGTGTGATGCTGGGACTGGGTTTCTTTTCAGGTGCTCACTGCCTGTTTCCAGGAGATGAGGATTAGCATCTGCCTCTGGCTGGGAGCAGCTGTGGGCGCTGTGTCCCTTGGCTGGAGGGTTTTTGGGAGCTGGAATGGATCCTGTCAGACTGGCTGGGCTTTGGGGCTGAACAGGTGCCTCCTCAGCCCTGGGTTATCACAGTCTAGGGCCAGCAGTGAGGATTTTTTTCTCTTTTAAAAGGTGGGAAAGTCATCCAAGGTTTGGTTTTCATGCAGATTCCCTTCTGTTCCCTGCAGGGAATCAGGCTGCCAGTTCAGCTGGGATGAGCTGGTTGTGGGGATGAGGAGGGGAATAAAAAAGTTAATCAAACCTCAGGCAGGAGAACAATTCTCAAGGCCAACATGCCTGGGATTTCCTTTGCTTTCTTGTGAAATTCCTGAGCTGCTTGGTCCCAGGCTAGCTGGGTTTTTTCCATGGCATTTAGAAAACAGGCTCCCAGGCAGAGCATTTTATTGATTTGATATTCTGATAAAACCCACCCAGATCTCACTTTCCAAGTGGAGAAAAAAAAATAACTCCAGCCAGTACAGCTGAAAGAATGTGAAGCCTTCAACCTGGGCACTGCTGGAGTGGGCTCCCCTCCTGTCTCCGTGTCCCTGACACAGCCCCCAGCCCCAGGAAGGCATGTGGTACACACACAGGGCCTGTTCTTTGGGAAATCTGCCTTTGGGAGTGCCCATCCATTACGGGTCAGTGCAGCTGTTCAGTGCAGACAGCTCCAACCTCTCCCACAAACTGCTGGCACACATCTGTGGGTGTCTCTCCCTCCACCCTTCACTGCATCCCTCGGGGCAGGAGGGAATTGCTGCCACCTCCTCCACCCTTGGGGGCCACAGGGGAGAGGCTGGTGGCTCAGGTGGCCCTGGTGGCTCTGGTGGCCCTGCACACACCTCACCCACACACCCCACACATCACAGCCACTGCTGGGGACACCTGGCCCTTGTGCCAGTTCCTTTGCAAACCCTCCTTGCTGAGCCAGGCAGGGCTCTGCCCCTCCTGATGAAACTTGTGTGCATTTTATGAGGTTAAACTTTGAAACAGCAGCTTCCTCCAGCTCTGATTCCATCCATTCCTGCATCAGCCATTGTAAAAGCTTTGAGATGGAATTAACTTCTACTTCTCACTGCAAGCTCCCAGCTCAGGGGCTGTTTTCCTGTGTGTGCCCAGAGAAGAGCTCTCTGTGTTCATGGAGACCCCTGAGTGCCACTGCCCCCTCCAGCATTGCTTATTCACCTTCCTTTTATCCCTGCATTAAATCAGAAGCCTCCCTAAGCCTGTTCTGCTGGGGTCTGGGTGCCTAAGTCACCAGAAAATGCAAACATTCCAAGAGAATGTGAGGATCTGTGTTCCCCAGGAATAACCTTGTGTCCCTGTGGCCATTCCTCCACCCCAGGAGAAAGGGGGAGGCCTTTGAGCTCTTCTGGCTTAAAAAAAGTTCCCAGGAGCAGGGGACAGCAGTGACAACCCCCCACCCCACAAACCATCCAGCTCCCAAAACTTCCCTGCACATCCTATCCTTACTGCTGAGGGGACATTGGTGTGAGAGGGTGGCAAGGGCAGGGCTCCTGCAGCCCCCTGAGAGCTGTCAGCATCCCAGAGTGGGAAAAAAAATGGACACCAAACAGCCAGGAACTATAGTTTCAAATGTAAAGCAATCCAGTCGTTTCCAGCCAGAGGCTTTCCCCAGCTGTTCGTTTCCAATAGAGAATTATGATCAGTAATTGATACTCTCATATGTCTCAGTGCAATCCCCAGAGAAGAATGGTCAGGGCAATATATATTTTTTTTTCCCAACTCACTGGAAAATTGAGCCCCAGCTGGGGCTAATAAGTGCTTTCATTAAAATACTGATCTTAATCCAAAGCTGAGAATAATGTCTCCTCTGTGCTGCAGCTCTCCCCAGCTCTGACAGGGGCTCTGCTTTTCAACAGGAAATAAAAGAGGATAAATAGACACTTCTCACCCCAACACCATGCAAGCACTGATGTAGGATCCCAGTGAGGGTAATTTCTTTTTGATTGCACCAGTGGAATGTGTTCTCGAGCCTCTCATGCAGCAGAGATGGAGATGGGGTGTACAGGCAGTGATTCTCCTGGACCCATCCTGCTGCACTGCCATGGATGGTCCCACCAGGCAGAAAATGGGGAGCAGGAGTGTTTGTTGGGCTCCAGGCACAGCCAGAGCCATTCCATGGTCTCAGCACAAGGATTTGTTTTGTCCTCCCACTTCTTCATTCCCTTCTGGACAGCACACAGAGATTATTTGTAATGTTTTCTCATCCAGAACTTGTCAGAGAGAGGGAATTTGCAAACCACATCTTGAAAGGTTGAAGGGTTTTCCCCCACTCTCACACAGAGAGAGGAGGGATCTCCCTTTTCTTGTAGGAATAAGGCCCGTGCATTTCCAGTTCATTAAGAAAATGACAAGAGTTTTGTTTCATGTTTTTTGACACTGAATTTTTTCCAAGGCTGGATATGAGTTTTGTGCTGATCAAGAGCAGGATCATACCTTGCATCAAGTATAACACAGGATGCCACTCCTCTCCCTCACTTCTCTCCTCTATTTGTCCTGTTCTCTCTCTGTTACCCCTTTAATTTAAAATGATCCTGTCCCTGCTCACACCTTTTCTACTTGTTCTGCACAGAGAACTCAGACAAGGACACTCCAGGAGAAGCCTCAGATGTCATGGAAAGAGAGAACCTTGATTTTCCCTGCAAAAAACTCCCAGCAGAGCCCCCTGCACCTGTCTCAGGTTTCAAACCTGAGAAGCTGGTGGCTTTTTGGGGTAAGAGCTGCTGTGAGTCCCTGCTGGAGTTCCTGTGAGGAAAGCTCCCTGTCAGATGATGTCCTGAGAGCTGAGGGGCTTTATGAGGAGCAGCTGAACTGCAGGAAGCTCCCCTGAAATGAACCCTCTTTTTTCACCCTTTCCCTCTCAGTGTCCAGCTTTCTGGGTTCTTCTAGGGGGATGGGAAAGGATATTCCAGGTGGCAGAGTTAGAAAGGGAAGTGCCCAAAAATAGAGAATTCATCAGATATCTCTGAGAGCACGTGAGCAGTTGCTCTCTGAGGAGTCTTTAACTGCTTTAATGAATGGCTGCTCTGGGATTTATTCTCTTTCCTGCTGAATTTAGGATGTCCTCTTTGAACAGCAGCACCTTCTTGCCCTTGCTGGCCAATAAAAGTGAGCAGCCAAGTTTTGAGAGTTTCACTGACAGCAAAGTGCACATTATTTCTTAAGAACTGCCCTTCACTTCATAGACACTGCTCCTAATTAGTGCTTGATACTTTTTTAAAGTCCTCTTGCTTTATGAAGCTTGATTTGGTTTTAAATTAAGGATATGACATCTTGTGTGCAGGTTTTGGCTGTCCTCCTGCAGATTTATTTATATGGTTTATAAATATATTTATATGTTTTGGCACTGAACCTTTACAAATTCATTGAATTATGACCTACACTGCCTATTCTCAGGTGAGATAAAAGTAATGCCTGTTGGACAGAGACTGCAGTTAAAACTAAAGCATTAGAGATGCTCCATGTGGATTTAGGAAAAGAAGTGGAAAATACAGAGATTTCACAGCAAATCTAAAACGTTGCACGTAGTCAAAACTAAAATTTTGACATCACAGCTGGAAATTAGTTGCACTCAGAGGCAGACAGCACCACAGAGCCCTGGAGAGCTGCTGCTGCTGCTTCCAGGACTTCCCATGCTCTGACTGCTGCACGGATCTGGCATCATAATTGCCCTCTACCTCTCAGCAATCCCGATATTTATCCCTAAAATTAGGTCTGCCCATTTATTTTTGCCTGCAGCACCACCTTGCCCTTACTCTGCAGGGTTTTCAGGGCAGGAGCTGCCTGGTTTGGTTTTTTGGGGAGCAGCTGATGCTCCTGAAGCAGCCCCACCCTGCCCTTGCCTGCTCCTGGAGGGGAGGGCAGGGGATGCTCCTGTCACCATCACAGTGTGAAAAACACGGTTCACTGTCTTGGGAGAATTAAAAGGTTTAATAAAAAGACAATAGGGACAAACATAAAGCAAAAGGGTTAAAAGGGCCGGGTGCTTGGCTTGCTGCCCAGAGCACACCGCTGCTTTGGGAACACCCCTTTAAATATGTTTTACAATTTATCTATTTGTTACATATTCACAGACCTTCATGCACAGTTAACTGTTCCTGGGAACTGTTCAGCATGGCCACTCTTTGGGTCTGCCTTTTTAGAACATGTGTGTTTCTTGGCTTGTGGTTTTATTTTTCTTTTTATCATTTTTAATTTGGGTGGTGGTCCCAGCCAGTGAGTGTTGATAATTGCTGTGTCAGCTGCAGGGTCCCCATCACCTTTTCACAGGCTGTTATCTTGACTAGGCAGGTAGTTTAAGCATACTGTCTCTAAAAAACTTATGTCTAACCTTTACTATTAACAAAGACTATATCCATATAGAACTGCTATTTTAACATTATACATATACCATTTATCCTGATACTTGCAAAGAGCCAGCAACATGTCATACATTTATAACAGCAGGGTGACCTGCAGGGTGTCCCCAGCCCAGCTCTGCTGCCAGCTGCCATCTGCACAGTTTTCCCAAGCAGCCCGAGGAGGACAAGCCACCCTTTTAGATTGCATGTAACCCTTTCTGAGCCAGGAGGCCGAGAATAGCAGAGAGAGGGCTTGGCAGCCTCCCCTGCGGCTTAAGAAGGAGCTATTTGTTCTCTAATTACTTGTCGAGGAGAGGGGTCTGTCTGACAGTGCTTCCCTGCAAAGCATCGTGTTTGCCCTGAAGCCAAATAAAACCTCGGTGTAAACTCCTGCCCAGAGAGAAGAAAATGCAGCTCAGAGGGAGTTTCTGTGAATAAAAAGGCTGTAACCATTTCAAAGCATTTCTTATGCATCAAGTGAGTGTCCCTAATATCCCCAATATCTCACATGCCTAAAAGGCTCTTTAATATCCAGGAATAGGCCCAGATGTGGGGTCATTTTCCTTTCCTTTCCTTTCCTTTCCTTTCCTTTCCTTTCCTTTCCTTTCCTTTCCTTTCCTTTCCTTTCCTTTCCTTTCCTTTTTCCTTTCCTTTCCTTTCCCTTTCCTTTCCTTTTTCCCTTTCCTCCTTTCCCTTTCCCTTTCCCCTTTCCTTTTTCCTTTCCCTTTCCCTTTTCCTTTCCTTCCCTTTCCTTTCCTTTCCTTTCCCTTTCCCTTTCCCTTTCCTTTCCTTTTCCTTTCCCTTTCCCTTTCCTTTCCTTTCCCTTTCCTTTCCTTTCCCCTTTCCCTTTCCTTTCCTTTCCTTTCCTTTCTTTCCTTTCCCTTTCCCTTTCCTTTCCGGAAACTTCCCTGAAACTTCCCTGAAACTTCCCTGAAACTTCCCTTCCCTTCTCTGTCCATGTCAGACCCTCTCCCACCTCACTGCACTGCCCACCCCATGGCATTCCTGGCATTTTTCCCAAGCCATGCCAGCACTGAAATCCCATTTTCCTTTCCCAGACAGGAGCTGCCTTTGGGCAGGAGGGGTCAAGCCCTCTCCTCTTGGCTTTTCCCACCAATGCAGTGCTGGGATGGCCGAGAGCAGCTTGGGCAGAGTGGCTGCTGCTCGCCTGGTAATTGTGGCTTTGGGGTTTTGTGTTACCCACTGGCTAATCCCCTGCAATCTCCTCAGGTTTCCAAGGTTTAGTTCAAGCCAGGCTGTCCATTCTCCCACTCCCTGCAGGATCTGGTGATGACATTTGGTTTTTTCTCTGGGAAGGGGAATTTCACCACAGCCCTGACCTCTGCCAGACGGCTGGGCATCGGCAGAAGTGAGGCTTGGGCAAGTGCCTCTTGATTCCAGAGGTTTTCTTTTGTAACTTCATCCACTTGAATCACTTCAACATCATTTCCAGTAACAAATGCGCCTAATTAATGGGTAGAAGGATTATTGCCCTCTGTGGTACATGGTCTGAATTGCTCACTGTGTCCCACAGTTGTGTGCTGGAGGTCAGAGTTTGGGTCAGAGAGGGCAGGTTTGTGTTTTTGGAACACACAGACCTGAGTTCTTGGAGAGCCACTGCTATGAAATCCAGAGTAGCTGTGACACCCTGAATTTCCCAAGTCATAGTAGAGAACCTGTTGGAAATTCAGGAAGCAAAACAGCATCCTGATCTCCCTGAAGTTACACTTTTGTTGGAAAATTTTGTCTCTGTGACTTGAAAACACACAGGCAGCAGGTGCACTGTTTGGGCAAAATGGAGTTAGGGGCTAAGGAAAGCCCCTGAACACTGAGAGGTGACTTTTGCAATTTTTCAACCTCTTTTTTTTGTTCCCCTAGTATTGCCTATGGAAGAAATTTTTCTCCCTTCACTGGTGCAGCTCTCTGAAGAGGGGCCAGCACAGCACATGCACACGAGGTGCCTGTAGCTGCCCAGTATTTGAGGATCTGGAAGGGAAAGGTGCCTGGTGACCTGATAGTGGTCTCAAGTTGATCTAATTTCTGCTTTCCTTGGCTTCTGTGAAATGCTTGGTGGAAAAATAACATCTGGGCCAAATCCCATTATTTTACATCAAGGTAATCGAAGTGGTCACTTCACTGGCAGCTTCAGAATGAGCTATTTCCTCTCTGAATTGCCAGTTCAGCCTTCAGTGTCTCTCCTCTTTGAAGAGCAAGTGGGCTGGGGGCTGAATGTCCAGATAAAACACCTTCAAACTGAGCTGGGCACAGACTTCTGAAGATATTTGATTGTGTGAGACTTCACTGTGTGCCAGAGGCAAAGCAACTCCAGCAATTCATTCAGTGAGGGGGTGTGTGGGAGCACAATGCAAAAGAAAGAAAATGATGGGCCTCAAATTGTTAGACAGCAAAATTTTGAGGACCCCTGGAGAATGCTTCAAACATTTAAAATTTCAGATTTACATTTTTGACATCATGGTACAAAACTGAAAAAATTCTCTCTATTTGTCAGTTTGTTTCTACAATCTTTTGATCAGTTTTTCTGTTTAGATTTGTGAGGTTTTTGCTGAAGGTAAGTTGTACATTATTTATTTCTGTGTCCAGAAATCTTTGATTCCTCCAGAATGTGTTTCCCCTTTTCTCCAGGAAAATATAATTTTATTTCTTCTGCAAATGACATATGATCAGGTTGCCACACTGGTTTGGTTATGGGATTATGTTTTCAGACACCTACCATAAGATTTTTGTGCCTCATTTTCCTTTTCCATGTGTTAAGTCTCCCTGCTGCAGCTGGACAGAGGTGGATTCTGTTGGTGGAGGTGTTTAGCTCTCATGAAGTGCTTTAGGATTCACTGAGGGATCATCTCTTCTGAGATGGAAATAACCCTTGGCACATCTTGTGTTTCATAAGAGGAGGATATGATTTTTCTTAGCTTATAGCTCTCTAGAAAGGTGCCTCTCATTATAATGCAACCCATTTACACTCCCAGCCTACAAGAAAGACTAAAGATGTTATGAAATATTTTGTTTAAATCTTTCCATTGTAGTCTCTGGTCTGTAAGCAAATTCTGCTTGCAGGGAATGCCCATTTTTTAGTGAGGTTTGTGCTTTGAAACCTACACTTAAGAGTTTCAGGAGCTGTGTCTGGAGAGCATCTCAGCCCTCCAGAGCTGAGGTGTGCTCAGGTCAGTGATGCAGCTTCAGGTCCTTCTGCCATTGAAACCCTTCAAGGACACACTTCCTCCATCCCAGGAGATGCTGTGCTGTGAGTGGGATCAGCCTGTCCTGGTGGAATTTGGCTTTTGGTCAAGGTTAATGGAATGGAGGAGGTTGGAAATTTTGGAGGGAGGTTTTCTGCCGTGTTGGGCACAGGTGGTGGCTGGTTCAGGATGAAGAGGAGGGTGGGTGGCTCATCAGCAAATTGCTGCTGTTGTTTGTGGGGGAGGTAGATTCACCCTCCCTTTTAGGATGGAAACACCCCAAATCCTTGCCTTTCCAGGAGACTGGTCCTTAAAAGACCCTCTCCTGTTTTCTGTGGTTTCCAGCTGGCTTTCTGTGCTCGCTGCATTTGTCACGTCTGATGGGCAGTGCTGAGTGCTGTGACTGCAGGGCTGGCAGGGAAATGTCCAGACAGCCCCTGAGCAGCAGCTTAATGCCTGTGCAGGTACAGAATGTATTTATAGCTGAATGCACAGTCTGTGTGTGTGCACGTGTGTGCCTGGGAAAGTTTCAGAGGCAGAGGATAATGCATCTCAATTACACCCCCGTCTGGAGCTACAGCCCTGCTCAGGAATTGAAAAGCTGCAAAGAATCCACTGAGGTTACAAACACCATTTGGTTTCCCTCGCCAGAGGGACACTCATCAATATCTCTCTCTGTTAACAGCAGAGGGTTAAAGCCTTGGCAGTGCTCTCAGCCACCAGATGCAGGCAGAGGTTTTTTTGTGAAAGGCAATTTCACTGCTGGGTTAAAGCTCCAATTTTGCCTGACACTGCAAGTTTCTGGAAAGCAGGGAAGAAGTGCACAGACTGCTGGCTTTCCCCCTTTGTACGTGTCCTGTGGATGAACTGGCCTCTTGTTTTATCCAAGTCAAGTCAGATTTCTTTACAATTCACTCCCCACTTGACATCACGTGGAATCTTGGATGCACTGAGGTGAGGGGCTGGTGCTTTGGTGTTTGTGTGCACCTCTGGACAGTGCCCAGCTCTCCATGGTCACTGTGGTGGAGGAACTGGCAGAGAAGTTCCCGAGTTTATCATCTCCCACATGCTCTGACCAGCTGAGCTGATCTCAGGAGGAGGGTCCTTACTCAACCCTGAGCTTTTTCCTGTGTCAGGCTTAGCACTGCTGAATCCCATTTATTTCCCTAATGCATCTCTAATAATAAATCACATTTTCTTTCTGCCTGACTAAGGAAACTCCCTCCCAAAGCAGATTTCTTCAGCACAGACCCACTGTGCTGCTCAACTCTGCCCAAGGTTACACAGCAGCTCCTTGGCTTCACTGAGTGATTGAAACACCCCTGAGTGAGTGGTGGTTGTATTCCCATCTCCTTGGTGAGGAATTTTCTCTGTCTGACACCCCCAGCCCCCTCCAGCTGCCCAGCACAGCTGGGGACACCTGGCCCTGCTCCTTGGGGGCTCTGCAGGGACATCTGCTCTGAGCTGAGAGCTGGCACCAGGAGGGTTTGGCCTTGGGAGGAAGATATTTACTTTGTACAGCTTCTCTGTAAAGCAGCACTGGCTGGAGAAGCCCAGCAATCTATTTAGTCTAGGAACAGCAGAGCATGCCAGTTCCTCTGGAAGAGCCACCCCCCCTTCAGTCCAGCTGGTTACTTGGACAAGACTTTCCTACAGGAGGGAAAAAAGGTTTTTAATTCCTCCCTCTTGGTCATCCTTGCTCCACAGCACTGTACAATTGTCTGTGTCTCACGTGTCAGGGTGGGGAGGGAGAACAAACCCTTCTAGTTCTGTGGAAATGAAGGAGTTTTCATCCAGGGGGAAGCTCTCCTCTGAGTAATTTCTGTTCTTCTCAGCAGTGCCTGCTGCAGAAATCTCTCAAAGCTGCTGCCTTGTGCCAGCCATGGCCAAGCTCAAGTGTACCCTGCTCTGCTCTGCTTTTCCAGAGTGAGGTCCAGCCAGCTGGTCCTGATGGTACAGCAAGGGCTGGGAGGGAATCTGGGGATGAAAAGTTTATATGAGACCTTTACTAAATGTGTGAGTGGCCCTGGTGACAGGAATGTGACAGGAATCCATCCAGGATGCTGGAGCCAAGGCAGGGATCCCTCACCAGGCTGGGAAGGACCAGACCAGGTGCTCTTTGGAGCTGGAGCCTCCATCCTCTGTCAGGGGCCCAGAGCAAATCTCCCAGGAGTTGTGAAGTGCCAGCCCCAGGTTTTGTGCCACTGGTCACAGAGGGAGCTGCTGGCTGTGCTGTGCAGAGCAAAGGGATGCCAAGGGCAGAGCTGGGAGAGGGACTGGAGAGCAGAACATCCCTGAATGGGGAGCACAGAGCCAGAGGGAGAAGGAGCTTGAAGCCCTGAACAGTGATAAGTTCTACTTATCTCAAATCTCCAGTAAGAATTTTGGGGATTTCACAGGCTGGACACAAGCAGGCACGAGCAGGGTGTGGGTGTCCTGCCAGGATGACCATGTGAGGACACAGGGCACCCTGGGGCTGTGTTTGGACTTTCTCAGTTCAGATCACACCTGCCTGGGTTGAAAACCTGACTCTGCAGGCTGGGAGTGGCTGAGAGCCACTGCAGGCTGTGACACCTCAGTGAAACCCCCTGCACTGCAGCATGAGGGGCTGATCCTGTGCAGATGGTGAGGCAGGAGCAGCTTTGCACTGGGCTGTGCTGCTCCAGGGGCTGACCTGGGCCACAGGGATGTGGCTGCTGTTCCTGGGATGGGGCCAGCAGCAGCAGAGCAGGCTGTGGCTGCCCTGTGGGGACCATGCAGAGCCTGCCTGTGCTCAGTTTGGCTCTGCACAGAGCTGACGTCTCCTGCTTTGTGTCACATTATGCATTATGTGATAATTATAAAAATGTGAAAATAGAACTCGCAGTACCAAGCAGGCAGCACGCAGCTTTGAGTGGTGCCATGTGTGTTTTCCTGCTTCCCCTCTGAGGATAAATGGCCCTTTTAGAAAAGAGCCTCGTGTTTGGTTTAAGTTTCTCATTACTCCATAGGGGTTCTTCCTTGTAGGGCCCTTGGAGCAGGATTAGCTGGCAATGGGTGGCACAGTTCCCTTGGTACACAGTGATCCAGCTCTGCTTCCAGAAGGGCTCAGGGCTGCTGCTGTTGCCTCTTATTTCCTGCCAAGTGCCCCAGGGGTTGATGTGAGCTGTGGAAATGCTGGGTCCATCCTGGGATGGATGTGATGGGATGAACTGTGGTTGGCCATTTGTTCCTCCCAATTATCCACGCAAAGCCAGGTCCCCTCTGAGCCAGCTCCTTGGGGAAATAGTTCATTTTCTCTTACTGGGTGGCACTGGTTTGTTTTTCAGCATGGGTTTCCTGTTTTGCTGGAGGTTTCCAAGGCCAGCACAGAGCAGGAGAAGCAGCTTGGGATGTGCTGTGTGGGGGGATGAGCCTGCCTGTGGTCCCAGCAGACAATGGGATGTGCTGGTCTGTGTCACCACGGCACAGAGGGAGCAGCAGGTGCTGCAGACACCCCCCAGTGCTCTGGGGGCTCCTCTCCTGCCACTTAGAAATCAAAGGTTGGAACAGACCTTAAGACTCATCTCATTCCCACTCATATTATTTTCCCATCCATTTCTGCAGTGGCCTCTCAGCCCCTGTGTCAAAATCACAACTTCCAAGGTTTCTCTTTAAATCTGCAATCACAGCCAGAGGCTATTTCCAAGATAAGAAAAGGAAGATGGAGCATCATTTAGCCAGCACCAAGCTAATAGAATATATTGGGTATTTAATGAGGGACATGGCCTGATTATTTGGTTTCTGGAGGACTATTGGCCTGTACAACAGCCAGGAGAGTTTTCATTTAGTACCTGTTCCTCTATGTAAAAAATACAGATTTTGGCTGTGAACTTTTGTTTAAACTCATGGGTTTTTCTTCTGGATAAAATCAGGGAAGCCCTTTGGGAGCTGAAAGTGAGCTATGGAGAAGGAAGAGAAGAAGGAGCTGATGTTTCTGGATTTTGAAATGTAGATCTTGTTTCTAGGCCTTGAAAGCAGAGGGGATGGCAGGCACTGAGAACAGGGCTGTGCACTGCTGGGCTCCTTTAGGGTGAGAAGGAATCCCTTGTGTTGGAAAGGGAGAATGGGAAGCTGGAGAGAGGCAAGGCTGGTTCCCAACAGAGCCCAGCCTGCTCCAGTCAGAGGATCTGGTTACAGAGAAAACACCCCTGGCTGTGCTGGGCTTGTGTTCCAGACAAGGGGGACCCCTCCTTCCATCGCTGGGCTCAGTTTCTGTTGGCACAAATTCCCTGCTGACCTGGATAAACCCTTGTCAGGAGCTGCCCTGGGAATGAGCAGGGGGCAGAAGTGGGAGCTGGAAGGGCTGTGGGAGCTCTGCCTCCCTGCTGGATGTGGGGCTGTCACAGCAGGGAAGGGCTTGGCTTCCCCTGGCTTTGGGTGGGATGGACACTGGGGCTGCTGGAAGCCTCAGAAAGGGAGAAGCTTGGGGCAGCACCCAGCTCCTGGCTTGCTGCAGGCATTTCAGCCAGGGAGGTGGCCTGGGGAGCAGAGCTCACCTGGAGGAGGAGAAAATGAACCACCTGTGCTGCATCCTCCTGTGCATCCCACTGCTCCCACCCCTCTGCATCCCACTGCTCCCACACCTCTGCATCCCACTGCTCCCATCCCACTGCATCCCACTGCTCCCACCCCTCTGCATCCCACTGCTCCCACCCCACTGCATCCCACTGCTCCCACCCCTCTGCATCCCACTGCTCCCACCCTCTGCATCCCACTGCTCCCACCCCTCTGCATCCCACTGCTCCCATCCCTCTGCATCCCACTGCTCCCACCCCTCTGCATCCCACTGCTCCCACCCCACTGCATCCCACTGCTCCCACCCCTCTGCATCCCACTGCTCCCACCCCTCTGCATCCCACTGCTCCCATCCCACTGCATCCCACTGCTCCCACCCCACTGCATCCCACTGCTCCCACCCCACTGCATCCCACTGCTCCCACCCCTCTGCATCCCACTGCTCCCACCCCACTGCATCCCACTGCTCCCATCCCACTGCATCCCACTGCTCCCACCCCACTGCATCCCACTGCTCCCACCCCACTGCATCCCACTGCTCCCATCCCACTGCATCCCACTGCTCCCACCCCACTGCCCTCATTCTGGACACAAACAGGTGATTCAAGGAATATAGTTCAGGTGTGAAGAGTGAAAAAGGCACAGGTGGTTATGACTGAAATGCCAGGCTGGGATACAGCCCACCAAGGACAGGGGCTGTGCAGTGCTGAGCACTGAGGGGAGGAGGAGCAGAGCACCCACAGGGATCATGAGCTTTAGTGTGGGATTGGGGCCATTCAGGCTTCTCTCCATCCTGAAAACCAAGGGCTGGCCTGTTTCTCTTTCAGACTTACCAGGAAAACCCCACTGTTATGCTTTTATTCAAGAGCAGAGATGAGGAGAGGAGGAGGGCAGAAATTCCCAGGTGCTGCTGCTCAGTCTCTCGTGCCTTTGGGATCTCTCTGCTTTCTCTGCTTTTTGCTTCCCTCTGTGGACTCCTCCTTTCACCCAGAGCCAAATCCTGAATCTCATCCCAAAGACAAACAACTTTTCCAAAGGCACAGCTACACGGAGAAGCTTTGGGTGTGACACTTTGAGTGTCACAATTCAGTTTATTCTAAAAACTGGGGGGGGAAAAAAAGTGCCCTTTATTGAGAATCTCACTTTCTGTTGTGAGGTTTCTGTTCCACACAGGCCCCATGTGCCTTTGCAGTATGGAGAGGAGGATTCCAGGTACAGATCAGTTCAATAAACACACTCCCCGATTTTTTTTTAGATTTCCTAAAATACAGGCAATATGTCATTGTCAGGAGACAGCGATTCTCTTCAGATCTGTGGGCTGACTGATTACCTGAAAGGTTTTTTTTTAAATTAAAAAAAAATTTATTTGAGGGAAGGAGAAGCAGCATTATAAAGGATTTTAAAGCAGGTATGATCTTCCTACCCACTGATGTAGGAAGCTGATATGTCATATGTGTGAAAACAAATGAGAACTTAACAAGGGGAGGGGATAATGACTCAAGAGAAGTTTTTGCTTGTTACGCAACCAGAAATCCCAGGACCTCAGAAATATTTGAAAGTATCACATTTTCCCCTATTCTTTCAAAAAAAAGAAGCAAACCCTCCTTTTCAGCAGCCAGTCCAGAGATAATCCAGTGCTGCCTTGCAGTTTGAAACTGCAGCTTGTGTGTTACCTGGGCTGAAATAATTGTGTGTTGCACAATTTTCAAGCAAGTTGAGGGGAGGGAAATAAAATGCTCTGATATTTAAGGTGTTTTTGGTGGTTTTTTTTTTTTTTTTTTTTTTTTTTTTGTTTGTTTGTTTTTTGGGTTTTTTTTTGGTTTTTTTGTTTTTGAAGAAATATCATTCCCTGGTAGTGCTTATAGTCCTTGCACTTTCTGATTTGATTTCTGATTTGTTGCCACCCTCAGGACGTTTGAGGTCCAGGAAAAAAAGCACATATGGGGTAAAAGGTGATGGGTTTAAGGTGATGGGTTAAAGGTGGCATTTCCTCCTCCTAATGGAGCAGAGAGTGCTGAGATGAGTGAAGGGATGAAAAAGGTTATTGATAAACTGTTATTGATAACACTGATACAGTGCTATTGATAAACTGTTACTGGTAACATTGATACAGTGCTATTGATAAACTGTTATTGATAAACTTTTATTGATAACACTGATACAGTGCTATTGATAAACTGTTATTGATAAAATTTATTGATAACACTGATACAATGCTATTGATAAACTGTTATTGATAAACTTTTATTGATAACACTGATACACTGCTATTGATAAACTTATTGATAACGCTGATAAGTGCTATTGATAAACTGTTATTGATAAACTGTTATTGATAACACTGATACAGTGCTATTGAGAAACTGCTATTGATAACACTGACAAGTGCTATTGATAAACTGCCCTTTAGGGATGCTGTGACAGCACACAGAGAAGGGATGTGAGACCATTTTCCAGAATGATAATTTTGGTTTTAAAGAGCCCAGCGCCATGAGGAGTGCAGGGGGTGGATCTGAGATAAGGACTCAGGGGCAGTGAAGCTGCTGCAAGTGCTGCTTCAGGTGGTGCCACACCTGGCAGAGAGCAGGGTCTGCAGCTCATCTCCCCCTGCTTCTGAGTGAATCCCTTCAGCCCAAGTGCCAAAGTGAGGTCTCACTTCCAGGGACAGCTGAGTGTGGTCACTAAAGCTGTCATCAGGAGTGGCAAGCAGGGCAGGAGAAGCTTTTCAAGGCAGCCTCTTGACTCCCTTGCTCTGTGCTGCTGCTGCAAGTTATGTTTAGCCTCTTGGAAATATTCCCAGCCCACCAGGAGTCATTTCTGACTAACAGGCACCCCTTAATCTGTCTCTAATCCTCCCTATAATTTTACACCTATTTAGCCTCATCCAAATAAAAACCCTCAGTTGCTTAAGTAACGATTGACGAGGCTTTGCATCTCTGCTGGGAAATAAATATTATAATCTCCTTTTCTAAACAAGCAAACTGGCCCTTGATGAGGCAAATAACTCCTCAAGAGAAGGAGGAGCAGGTCTGAAAACAGATGCTCTGCCAGTGCCCTGAACCAACCATAAACCCCCAGTGAGGACAGACACCAGCCCTTCCCAGAGAGCTCATCCCCATGGGCTGCTTGCAGTGTGTCCTGGTTTGGAGGACAGGTATGTGCCAATAAAGGCAGAAGCTTCTCTTTGAAATGGAGAATGTAAATCCTTTCCCCCTGAATTACTATAATTTTGAAATTAAGGTGCTCTCAGGCAAAGATATGGGAATTAGGAATAACAGTTCTTTACTAGGAAAATTAAAATAGAAATGCAGGATTACAAAGAACAATCCCAACCCTGCCAGAGTCAGAATCCAAGCTGACACCCGTCAGTCAGTCAGGGTGTTGGCACAGTCCCATTCCATGGTGGCTGCATCCTCCTGCAGTGGCAGATGTGGCTCAGCTGGAGCAGTGCTCCTGGAGAAGGGGCAGTTTCCTCTGAAGGTGCAGGGATGATGTGGAAAGGTCTGGCTTTCCTCTGGAATCCAGTGGGAAGATGGATAACTACTGGAGAGAGACCAGGCAGTTGTGAAATCTGTGTCATTTAGGGGCAAAAGCCCTTTCAGAGGTGACATTTTGCACAGGCCAGGCCTATTTCAGCATCTGCAAAAACTCTGAGAGGGTTTTTCCACCTCTGAGTTGTTAAAGCCTGAAAAAAAAGTGTCTCTTCATTATGCTACACTTTAAATAATAGCAGCAATAATTCTATACCCAGATACTTAATTTTCTTTGATCTTTAGAAATCACCCCTTGCTTGAAAAGAATTAATGGCAAGAAAATAAAAAAATACATTTTCCTGCCTTTGCTGGTGCAGCTCTGACTTCACCTTTTGTAGCCATTTGGAAAACACAAGGATGGCAGATAAGGGAGGAGGGATCAACTCCCAGCTCCTGTGAGTTTTGGTGTCAGGAATTATCTCCCTCTTTCATGTGCAGCTCTTTGTGGGATGGATGCTCAGGTGGTACTCTCTGATCCCAGAGGTGTCAGGCTGAAGCAAATCTCACAAAGGCAGTGAAATTCTGCAAAATGCCTCCTGCCTTTGGCCAGCCTGGATTTCTGTGGGTGACAGAGCTGTTTAGCACCTTGCAAGTGTGAATCCCACGTGAGGTGTTGGCTGGTAAAAGCTGGAAAAGTGAAAATACATATTCCTTATCTGGCTATTTGTAGAAATCAGTGCAGGATTAGTACCTAGAGAGGCAAAGAGGAGAAAGGGAGAGGGTGAGAAACACCTTCCATCAGAATCATGTAGCACAGGCTGTCTCACAGGGGATGGGACAGCTGAAAATTCCTCCCCTTTCCTGCAGCAGGATCGGATTCCTTTGGTGGAAAGAGGGCAGAGTGCCCTGGGGAAATATCTGCACAGCCCCAGGCCCCTCTGACATCAGGTCAGACATTCTGGGTCACATAACTGGAGGCTGCAGCATGAAATTTAATATTTCAATGGATCAAGTGCTCCTGGCACATGGATGGACTTGGTGAACTCAGCAGAGGGTTCAGCCACAGCCTGGAGTGGGAATGATGGAGCTGAGGGATGGACAAACCTGAGCTGCTCTTCAGAGCTCACACACTGCCAGTGCTGGTGGGAGATGGAATTTGGCTGGGGTGGAAGTGGGGCAGAGGAATTGTGCTGTGGTGTTTTCTCTGCTCTTAAAAAAAAAAAAAAAAAAAAAAAAAAAAAAAAAAAAAAACAAAAATAAAAACCCAAGAGAGCAGCCTATTTAATGTCTAGGTCCAGAGAGTGGAAAAGTTAAATATTGCACATATTTAAATATGACTGACAGGCATTAGAGTGGAGAGAGGGATCCTGCACCAAGAATCCCAGGTGGTCTGTCCCCCTTTCCAGAAAAACAAAGCCCACTGAGTTGCTTCCAAACCCCATTTTCAAAGCTCAAATCACTTTAAATCAATTTCTGCTGCAGGTGTCCAAATAAGCTCCCATTTCTACTGTCTCTTTTTGGTAAAAATAGCTTATCCTCTGACATCTGGGAGAGGTGAAGGTGTTACCAAGCACTGAGCTGTCAGAATCCCTGTCATCATTTTATTTCTGGTTGTTTAAAGTCCCATTAGTTCGATTTTTGTTCTTCTTTTGTGCTGGGAAGGAGAGCGCGTGGCTGATGGGGAGGACTCCCAGTTCTGCAGAAGTGGCAGAAAATGTTCCACAAATGCACCCCCTGAACCCTTTAACATCTTCAGAGCTCAAAGCAACGTGGAAAAGTAAGATTGAGCAGCAAATCCCACAGCAATTTTTTTTCCTGCAGATTTGCTGGTTCACCTAATGAAAGGCTCAGAATTCCCAGAACTTTTAAGACCTTCCAGAACTTTATTGTCACTTAGGCTTGCCCTCTGATTTTTTTTTGTGTGAATAAAATCCAGATCTTCAGGATGATATGAGCAGTGTTAGTAGGTGTCTTTCTGCAGAGTGGGAAGTGCTGGATGTGAGCAGAGGGACTCTGAGAATCACAGAATCGTGGAATATCCTGAGTTAGAAGGGACCCACAAGAGCAGGACACCCCAAAAATCCACCCTGTACCTCTTGGGGCTCAGTGCTGCTGCTGCATTTGCAGTTTAAATCTCATTTTCTCTCTCTTCCTCGTCAAACTCATCAAACCTTTTGCTGAGAACCTTATTTAAGGGTATCTGTGCCCTTTATTGAAACACTCTCCAGTTTTTTAAATTTCTGATTAAAGCCTTAAAGATTTTGACCAACTCTTTGCTGTGCATCAGCTGCTTTTCAGTGAGGGCAATTTAATTCCTATTATGAGCCAATATCTCATAAACTCGTTTCTTTTGGAGCCCTTTTCCAGTCCCCAAGAACATTATTTCCATGCCTTTATTTCTCTTGGATGGGCTCTCACATTGCAGCTGCCCTTGGTTGATGCCTGCAGAATTCTGAACTGCTGGTTTGGCTGGAATTATTCTGCATGGATCACCTCCCAGTAACTCCCAGTGCCTCAGTGTCCTGCAGGCTGGTGTCTCAGCTCTGCCTTCAGCTCAGTTTCTTCACTTTCCCTTTGATTTCACTCCTTGCAGAGAAGTCAAGGGATGTCATACATATTACATCTACCAAAATTACAAATTATTCATCACAGCTCGATTCAAAGGCAGCTCTGTCATCTCTCCTACTGCTTCTCAGAGATCCTGAAGCCTCCAGAGTCAAAACTTCTTCTGCTGGGAGAGGATTTTCTTTTAAGCAATAGCAGAAGGAGCTGAGCTTGAGAAGGACAGATGGAATCTCTTGATCTGGTCTGGTAGGACCAGTGGCCAGGACAGCAAATCATCTCACAAATGCTTCTCATGGTGAGATGACTGAAAATCAAAGCAGAAGCCAGATTTGTCCTTAGACCTGGAACAAGTAAAACCCCCAGGACTACATTTCTTTATTATAAGCTTGGAAGATTTCCCTGATTTTGGGATAGTGAGCACTTCTCTCAAGTGTCTGTTCAGTGGGGATGGACAAAGTGCAAAGGAACCTAATACTTAATCTATTTAATTTCCTGTGTCTGCAGCATTGACCAAAACATCAAATGCCTCTTTATACTTTTCCATACAGGCTTCAAGGGCTCCCTGTGCTGGTGCAGATTTGCCAGCCCTGCCCCTAAGGATACCCTGCCATGGAGGTGGTTCTTCCACACGTGGGACTCTTCCTTGGTTTTCATGCCCAAATTCCCACTCTCACTCACTTCAGGCTCTGCAGGACAGTGAGGCTTTGGGAGGGATGTGCACACACATGGAACCCTGAGAGCAAACCCTGCCTTGATACAAAACCCACAACAAATGGCTTAATTGACAGGGACCTCGGTGAAGTTTACCCACCAAACTTCACTTTTTCCTTTTGTGTGAAGGAGACTGTTCTCCTAAAGCAAAGAAAACTTTTGAGATCCAGTGAATCTCATAACAATATCCCACCCAAAAAGCACTGCAGCTTGTGGGCAAGCTGTATTTTGGGGTGACCAACCTCAGTTTCCTCTGGAGCCCCACAGCGATGCCAAACTGCAAAATCGCATCGACTCCAGGACGGAATTTGGGTTTGATCTGAAAACAGTGATTTTCTGTCCCCCAAAAACCAAAAAAACCAAAAAAAGACAACTCAAAATGCAGAAGTCTCATATCTGAAATGCTGCCTTGCTGTGTTTTTGACCCAGCTCCTTGCCTGCTGTCCCTGCCCCTGGCTGCTCCTGCAGCCCCGCACGTCGGCAGTGGCGGCAGGGCTGGGGGGTCGGGGGGGTTGGAATGGGATAACCAGGGCGTGCTGTCACCACAGCAACCCCTGCCCCTCCCTCCGGACCCCTGGGGCTCCCTGGCAGCCACAGGGGCTGGGAAGGCTGGTGTCAATCTGCAGGGGATGGAGCCACATCCCAGAACACATCCCAGTGCCCTCCTGGTACCGGCGCTGGTTTAAGGGGGAATCCCAAAATAAATCACTGAGGGGGGATGCTGGACCTGCCCCCCCCCACCCCTTCAATCCCCATGACATCCCTGCAGGAAGCAGGTGGGATGTTTTGGGAGCAGTGTCAGCCTGGGGGAACTGTCAGGTGTCACTTGTAGGGCCAGCAGCTGCCAAATCCCAATTTTCCAAATCATTTTGGGAAAGATGGACTGTTGCATGAGGTTATGGCTGTGTTCAGGCTTTCCTGTAGGAAGCAGAGATTTAAGATAATCAGTCATCCCTTTTTGCAGGTGAAGCAGTTTTTTTTTCCCCTGGGAGGGTTTGGGAATGGGAGGAAAGACAATGGCTCAGGTGTTTCTTGGGTGAGATGAGATCAACTGCTCCCCTGAGCCCCTGAGTGTGCCAGAGCCTGGGGGGAGAGGAAGCACAGAGCTCTCCAGAGCAAGGTAAGGTTCAACTGGACTTTATTTGGGGTTTATTGAAAATATTTGTGTTAGTGGGGTGCTTTTTGCAAGGTCTTGTGTGTGTAGCGTGGTTGGAGCAGCCGGGAGTGAAGCTGTGGAGCTCAGGCTGGTGCTGCAGAGCAGCTCAGGAGTTGGTGTTGGTGATACCCAAGGCTCTTTTTCTTGGCCAAAGCAATCCTGGTTTTACTGGGATGGCAGAAGTTGGGCAGAAGTACCTGGAGGAAGGAGTGGATGTTGGCAGGAGGAGCTGGTGGAGGTGAATGCTGGCACAGAGGGGTGTGTTTAAAGCCCTGGTGTCTCACAGGGAGGGCTCTGGGGGATGAGTTCCCACCAAGTTTTCTTCTTTTGCTGCGGTTGTGCTGCCCCCTTGTAGAAAAAGTAATTTATGTGAATGTTCTGAGAATTGTGATTGTTTCATCTCCCTTTTGCAGAGTTGCAATGAAATGTGGAACTCATGGCAATAGTTTTGTGTTTCTGTTAGAAATCCCTTCCAAAATGACTATATTTAATGTATAAGGTTGCTTGGAATTTCCAAAGGCTGCAATCCAGCAAACTGCAGCTATCTGTTCTTATGTGAATTCTTTGTAGGGCCAACACCTGAAGGGCTTTGGGGATTTTTTTATCCTTTTTTTTTGCATGAGCAGGGATCTGTTACAAAGGCACTGAATTGTGTGAGTCAGGGAGATGGAATTGGTGACACATGAGGTCCTTCAGCCTGCTCAGGTGGGCTGGACTTGTTGCATTTTGCTTTTGCCTGGTTTGTCCTGGTGCTGCAGGGGATGGCTGAGGTAGCACATTTCTCTGTGCAGGGCTTGCATGGTGTCTAGACTGGGCTGGTCACTGCCCAGTCATGTTCCTGAGGCTGAGCCCACAGCTCTGCTCTGTTGTGGGCTCAGCACCTGAATCACAAAAATGCAAGGACTGCAGCAATAGCTCTGATACAATCTCATGGCACAACCAGCTGGGGCTCAACCTTGCTCACACCTGTGAATTGCAGATTTGGGTAGGCCAGGATTTACAGTTTCACATCCTAAAGCTGTGATTTTGTCCCTGATCACTGGAGCTTTTCACTTCTCTCCTCTAATCCTGATATTGATTTATTATTGCTAAACCTCTCGAGAAATGTCAGTGTGTGATTTGAACTGGACAGACACAGTCAGAGCTGATGGAAACTCTTGGGCAAAGCTGCCTCCACACCTTGCTGGCTTGATTCACACAGGAGGCAGCGAAAGAATCCTGGATCCGCTCGGGATTTGCAGGGGGGAATTGAGAAATGAAGCAAGAGTTTATCTCCCTCTTACGGCCGAATTGCGAACAGCTGCTCTTGGACACGGAGGGAAGGAGCAGAATTCCTGCACTCGCTGGTTGTGGGGAGACCCCAGCTGCTCTCTTTAAACCAAGCTCTCTTTAGGGAAACTGCTAAAATGCAGTTTTTCATTGCAGTACAAACCACAAAATATCTGTGAAAGAGTTAAACCGCTCCAGTTCTTTAGGAGCTTGAACCCAGAACTGGTCAAATATATAATTATGGAATCTTAGAGTGGCTTGGGCTGGAAGGAAAGATCACACAGGTAATGGCAGTTTGGTTCTGCTCCTTCTGGGGAAGTCTGCTTGAGTCAGTGTGACCCCCTCAAAAACTTCCAGTGTCTGAGGAATCCAAAATCCACTCAGGTGGAACTGTGACCTCCATAAGGTGACAGCAGCTGTGGTTTCTGCCTGGCTCTGTTGGTAATCTGCTCCAGGTTTCACTGAAAAGCATTTCTGGAGTTATCACAGAACAGTTCCCCAGCAAGTGCCTCAGGAATAATCCCTTTATTTTATGTAAGATTTGCATAAGAAGTTAAAAAAATAAATAATCAGAAAATGCCTATTAATTTAAAGCAAAAATCAGTTTTACTTCAAGGATATGTTATAAGCAGATTATTCATCACTTAACTCCTGCTCAGTACTTGGAATTAAATTTATCTTAGGCTAAAATATGTTTGTAAAAATTGATTGTCTTGTGTGTTTGATAAGCATGTACATTTTTCAGGAATAATGGGGGGAAAGGCAATGGAATTCTGCTGTTCAGCTTTTCTAACATGACAGCCTTTGGGACACTGTCAGAGCAGGGAGATCAGAACTGTGGTATGGCTGCAGGCCAGGGTTTGAGGGAAAGAAAGGAAAAGAGATGTGGGAAAATAAGGAAAGTTGGGCAGTGCTGCAAGTGATGCTTGTGCAAACATCTCAGTTTAATGTGAGCTTCTTGATTCCTTTAATGTCTTTGACCTCCCTGCCTCCCCAAACTCCTCATGCTGTGCTTAACACACCCAGCACAGCTAAACCTGACTCCTTGCCCAGCTTTAGTCCAACATCCTCCTGCAGGGATGATTTCACTTCTGTAGTGGAACAGCTTTGTTCTTTTGTTCTGGTGTGAAGATTTCTATTTCACCACTGAGGTTTTAAGGCTGGAATCCTGATTCTGGCTGTGTGACTGATAGAATTTAATCAAAGGGCACTGCACAAATCCTTCATCGTAAGGGCTTGGTGGCTTTTGTCACTGTCCCATTGTGGCAGGGGTGCTTCCAAGGCTCTGATCCAAAGCAAGGACTTCAGAAGCCCAGCATTAAAGCCTGGATCCCAAACTGGCTGTCCCAACTCTTCAGGTGCTTCTGTTGTGATCTGAGGGTTCCCACAGCCACTGGAGCTGTGCACAGGCTGGGCCCCACCAAAGGCACAGCAGTGTCAGAGCTCAGAGTTAACACAGAACAATGGAAAAGCCTTTTAGAAACTACCCTGGTTCTCCTTCATTTATCTTTTAAAGCAGCTCAGGTAGGAAATGCAGGTTCAGGTTTCCTCCTCACTGCAGTAAATCCAGCTTGACTTGCTACAAAAAACCCCTGAGCTGGTGTCCTGCTCCCTGACTCCTCCTATTGTCATCCAGGATTTACCTAAGCACAGTCAGAATCCCTTTCATTTGCTCTTTCTAAACTGTTAAACATTTTTTTTTCCCCTGAATAAATGTTTCAGTTCCAAAGAAGTGTTTGAGAACCCAAGTGGTTGAGGTAAAAGATCCTTTTCTGTCAAGAGCTGTCCTTAAGGCCCTAAGGGAAAACATTTATTACACATTTGGAGCAGTCTTCAATCCCCAAACCAACATCCAGGAGAGAACCCTTTACTCACAAAATCCTCACAATATTTTACGTTTTTGAGACACCTTCTGTGGAAAGGAAACTAAAACTATCTTATTTCATTATAAGAAACAACCCTAGGCTGTTAAACCTGGATTAACCCATAAAATGTGTAAGGTCACACTTTCCTTTGGGTTCCAGCCATCAGGACTTCTGGATTTCTTTAAATAGTTTCTCCTTAAGAAAAAAATGCTGAAGAAGCCAAGCCTCAAAAGATGCTTTTTGAGGTGTTTTATTGCAAAAAGGTGTGGACATTTGCTGGCAGAACAGGTTATCACATTCTCCATTTGACTGTCATCCAGAGGACACTGCATGCATTCAAGCTGAAAGCATAGGACAGTTTCCACCAGGCACCTGAGAAAGAAAAGTCTTCCAAGCAGAAAAGGACAAATTTTCACCTGATCCCCTACTCTGGTGTGCCCTTTGCTCCCCAGAGTTCCCTGGGAAATAGGAGTGACATCAGCTATAGGCACAGCCAACTGTAAACGTTCCTGTGTTCAACAGAATTGATCTGGGTAATGGATCCTGAAGCTTTAGCTCCAGTTTTGACTAGGACAGGCCTTTCCCAAAGCAGGCAGAGCAGTGAGTTCCAGCTGACCTGGCACCTGCTACTCCCTGCAACCCAGCAGAGGCTTCCCCTCCTCTGGCTTCTAGCAAAGGAAATCTGACAGCTCTACTTGGTCTCCAAAAAATACCCCACCCCCAAACCCTCCTTCCTTTCTTTGTGCTCCTTGTAGCACCTCAACCCATTTCCCCACTCCCTCCAGACAGCAGACAACTCCCTTTTTTCCTTCCCACCCCCTTGCCCAAAGGCATGACTAATGAATACACACTGCAGCTCACAGCAAAAATCTCTCCACACTTGGGCTGTCCCTCCACAGGCAGAAGTCCAGGTGCACCTGAATTTCCCCATTTCAGTGCCTATTTCCCACAGGCCTAATAAAGGTTAATCATCTTTGGCAGACAGCAATCCTGCACCAAAGGGAACAAGGAATCCATTGCCAGTCTAACAGGGCATGTTGCAACTGCAGCTGCTCAGCAGCAGGATCTTCTGCAAGGAAAAAAAAAAAAGAAAAAAGATATTTTAGAGGATGTAAAAGCACCTTCACAAGTCAGTTCATGAGGATAGATAAGGATATATTAACAACTGCACTTTGCTATGGGTTATAATGGACTTTTAAACTACTTGAACCAGACAAATGCAAAAATTCAAGGCATTAAAGCTGCAAGTCACAAGTAAATAACTCAGGATGATACTACAGCCACTCCAACTTCTACTATTAAGCTAAACCCCCATGCTGGTTGCTCTGATAATTCCAAGCATTAGAGCAGCCACTGTAGGTTCTTATTCCTTCTAAATAAATCAGCTGTAGGTTTATATGGAGCATTTTTGTTTTCAGAAAGCCCTGGCAGATGGAACAAATGAAAATTAACTTCCTTTCATGCAGCATGGTTTTAAGTCCCCCAACAAAGCTGCAGACTGGAATTTCCCACCAAGGCAGTGGGTCCTCAATATCCAACTCAACCTTTGCAACCTTACCAAGGATGGGCACATCTTGTGCTAAGACAGAGGAGCACTTATGGCCCCCTGAGGCCCCTGGAGTTATTTTAATCACAAAAGCCACAATGAACTTGTTTGCCACAAAGGCACCCTCAGTCCTTGCAGCTGGAGGATCCAGGTTTCTCTATTGAAACCAGTTTTTTGAGTGAACAGTTTTTCACTCCCAGAGATGTTGCCCTGACTCCAGCAGGACTATTTTGGTCAGTGATAATTCAACACTCCAGTGCTTGTTCTGAAGCAGAGATACCTAAAACCTTCAATGCTAAGCCACAATAACTTGTCACCACTCTATTCCCATCTGTGTATCAGTAAATGATAAATATTTTTAATCCATTTGATACAGCTCTGAAGGCAATCCAGCCACTTCCATCTTAATGCTGCTGGGTATGCTTTTTTTTTTTTTTTTTTTTTTTTTTTTTTTTTTGGATATGCTTTACTGGAATAAAAGGCTTTTTGGGCTGATCCAAACCCAGCTCTGGCAGAGTGCACAGTGTTCCTTGATAGCTGCTTTACATCATCCCTATGCCTTAGTCCCAGTTATTTTTAGAGCCACTGGAGTGGCAGAGGGCTGTGTGACAATGACAACAGGCTGCTGATCAAAGTGTCCCCCCTGCCAGCCCTCCTCTATCTTGCACTGTGCAAATACAGAGATGAGGCACAAGGAATGGCAGCAGTAAGTGCAGAGATACCAGACCTTTAGGAGGCATCCTGAGATGGAGCAGGAGGATCTTTAGTCTCAGGCTCTGGAGGAGGAGCTGGCACATTTTCCTCTTTCTTTTGTGCAGCCAAAAACTCATGAATCGCCCTCTCTATCTGAGGCCTGAAGATGTGGTTTAGTTTTGGATCCACCACCTGAGAAATAATTCTGTCCACTCCAGCTTCCAGCATTCCTGACCTTGAACAAAGACAAAGAAGTCATTCAGCTCCTCTGAAAAAACTTCTCCCCAATCTCCTTCAGAAACTCTCCAGAGCCCTCCTGTCAACTGCAATTAGCATTAACATGGTGAGAACTGCAGCCTACTCAGGAGATCCTTAACAGGGACTTGTTTCACTCACCTATTTCTCTCCCAGCTCCTTACAGAATTAACAACTCACATCTGGTCTCCCAGGTACTTAAATGACACCTTGGCCAAAAGCCACTTTTAATAGGGCTCCTGTGGAAACCAGGTCAACATGAAAGCAAACAAACACATTTTGGCACAAATACATTTTGGCACAAATAGAGAAATAAGCTATTCTGAGGAGGAGGGCAGGTGAGAGCACAGGGGTTTTTTTGGCTGAGTGGAGGCAGAAGAGCCCTGCCCCCTGAGAACAGGACTGTCACTTGCTCCTTGTAAGAGTCTAGACAGATGGGTATGAATTACAAAAACAGGACAGTGAGCACACAGCAGAGGTTCTGGACTGAGCAGCACGAACTGAAGTGACTGCTGACTTCAGGGGCTGCGTCAGGCTCCTGGATTGTGGGGCACAGGCTGTCTGGGAGGGTTAAGTCATGTCTGCAAGGGAGCAGGGACAGGAAATGGAGATGTTCATGGCACTGGGAGAAGGAGCCACAGGATAATGAGGCAGTGAAGGATGCACAGAGCCTGGGTGGGCAGGACACACACCTGGACACCCCCAGGGCTCAGTCCTGCCCCTGCAGGAGTCACAGGGACTGTTCAGACCCCCCACAGCCAGGGCTGTTCTTTGCACTACAACATTTTGTGTTCAATACCTCACCCTCCTCTCTCTGATTAAAACTCTGGGAAGCAGCCTAAGCTGTCAGAGTCACAGAATGGTTTGGGTTGGAAGGGAGCTTAAAGCTCATCCCCTTTCACCCCCTGTCATGGCAGGGACACCTTCCACTGTCCCAGGCTGCTCCCAGCCCTGTCCAACCTGTCCTTGGACACTTTCAGGGATCCAGGGGCAGCCACAGCTTCTCTGGGCACCCTGTGCCAGGGCATCACCACCCTCATGGGGAGGAATTCCTTCCCAATATCCCACATAACTCTGCTCTGTGTCAGTTTGAAGCCATTCCCCCTTGTCCTGTCACTC
Source organism: Muscicapa striata striata (assembly GCA_030060385.1). NCBI lineage: Eukaryota > Metazoa > Chordata > Aves > Passeriformes > Muscicapidae > Muscicapa > Muscicapa striata. Next base: position 181,387 of record JAREIS010000012.1, read on the forward strand.
CAGGCTCTTGTAAAATTCTCCCTCCAACTTGTTGGCTCCTTCAGGCACTGAGGTCACAATTGTGTCACCCCAAAGCTTCTCCTCTCAAGGCTGAGCAATCCCAGCTCTCCCAGCAGAGCTGCTCCATCCCTCTGCTCATCCTGGTGGTCCCCAGTGCAGTGGCTGAAACAGCAGGACAGGAACTGTGCTGTGCTGCAGGAGCTCAGGCTGCTGCAGAGATTGCTGCTGACAGGCAATGGATTCTGCTCACACAATCTTTGGAATCCTCAGGATTCTTTCTTTAAAGAATTTTTAAAGGCTCTTCTCTTTCTCAAAGTTAAGATCAAGGTCATCCAGCTCAGTACAGCAGGCACAGCATTTTTGCAGCAATCATTTTGGACAGCAAATATAAATATTTCACCACTCAAAAACACCCATTTCAGACAAAGAGCTCAGACTGCACTCACTCTCACAATGAAACTCAGGGAGGATAACAGCTGTGGAAAACTTAATTCTGCCAGTTCTCCCTTGCCTCAAGTGATTCATGGCTTATCAAACCCCATTTTCTGTGCAGGCTGCTGCTCACTTACTGGATCACACTCTGCCTCAGCCCGTTCCGTAACTGGTTCTTGTTCATGGCTGGGTTCCATTCCTGCTTGTCCAGGTGGGTTGAGACAAAGTTGTCAACTTTCTGCCTCAGGTTCTGATAGGCTGGCTAAAAAAAATAAAAATAAATCCAGTTCAACAGCTCAAATACCTCCAAACAGCCCCCTGCCAGAGCCCTTCACAGTGCAGCTATTGTCACACACAGACTGCTCTGTTGTCTGTGCTCCCCTCCTTTCACTCTCTGAACAAAGATAATCCTGTTTTCCCTGAGACACAACTGGAAATTGCACAGAACACTCAGTGTTGGAATAATTCAAACAGCTGGAGAGATTGGGGCTGAAACTGTAGAGAAATGCAAACTGTGCAGACAGAGGTTGTTTAAGCAGAGTTCTTGTTGTCTGGAAACCCCAGAATTCCTAGGAAACTGGCTGAGCAATACTGTCACTAAACAAGAACTTGGATTATTTGCTTCTGTGGCACTAGCAGAGAAGATAAGAATAAAAATATAAAACTGTAATTTTAAAGATAATTATAATTATTTGAGTTTTATCAGAGCAAATGTAATTCCATTGAATAGGAACTTAACTAACAAATCCATATAAATACTCAGGACCATCCACATCCTGGATGCAAGGAAAGGACAAGAGGGATATTTCAGAATTTGATGTGTCTGTCCTGGATGGGGATCCTGGCAGATCCCAGGACAGAGCTCTTGCTGGAAGTGCAAAACTTTGGGAAAACAAAATTCAACAAAAAGCGTTGAATTCTGACAGAGCCTCAGCGAACAATCCAACTTGACACTGACAGCCCAACGCCACTACTGGCAACAAATGATGAGTTTGGTGCGGCTGAGAACAAAATTAATGTCAAACAACAGTCTGAGAACATCTACTCAGGAAACAAAGGTTAAAGGTTTGGTTTGAGAATATGGCAATTTTTGAAATCCAGGCTGAGAGCAGCACTGTTCTCATGGGAAGGTGTTTTCCCAGGAAATCCCGGGCTAAGGAATAAAGGCCGAGCCTGTTCTCTGCCGGTTCCTGCCCGCGGTGTGGGGGTGGCTCTGCCGGGGGCGGCCCCGCAGCAGCGGAGCGGGGAGGGCCCGGGCTCCGTGCCCGGCCCCGGTACCTTGGTGTCCACGTCGGCCAGGCAGTCCCGGCGGAAGCCGTCGAAGAGGCCGCGGCTCTTGAGCTGCTCCACGATGATGGCGATGAGCTGCGGGTCCCCGGGCGGCAGCGAGGCGGGGTCGGTGGGCCCGGGCCCCGCGGCCCCCGCGCCGCCTCCGCCACCCCCGCCCGCCGCGGCCCCGCCGCCGCCGCTCTCCGACATCGCCCGCGGCCTCCGCGCCGGCGCGCGCTGATGACGTCACCGCGCCGTGCTGCATCACGGGAGGCGAGTTCTCCTCAGATGAGATGCTACGTGCTGAGTAGCTCTTAGACCTACAAATCCCAGCGTGCATCGCGGCGCGGCCCCGAGGGGCAGCGGAAAGGCGGGCGACCTGCTGTCGCTGTGCATCTTGGGAGTTGTAGTTCACGGGACCATGAGGACCCTCCCGGCATCCACCGGCGGCTGTGCGGGGATGGCGGTGCTGGGATCACCCGGCCGGGGAGGTCACAGGGCTCCCGTGTGCCCCCGGAACGGGGCCAGCCGGGCAGAGGGCCCGGGTGTTCCTCAGCACCGCCCGGATGCTGTTGGATGCTCAGGGATCCCCCTCCCACGATATCAGCGAGGTTCTCACTTGCTTGTGTTCTGTGCCGCAGGGAGAACAGAGATAATTTAAATTGCGAAAAAAAAAATCAATTTGTGTGGGTTTGTGCTGTATTTCTGTCAGGATCCTGAGACCCGACTGCCCCCAGGAAGGGCTGTGTGTGCTGAGAGACCGGTTAGAGCCAGAATAGGAACATATTTAATAGAGCAGATCTGTCAGGACCCTGCACCTCCTCTCTGGGTACTTTTTAGGGCACATGGCTTTGTTTTCTCCGTGGGCAGGGGAATCACAGAATATCCTGAGTGGAAGGGACCCCAACAATCCCACCCTGGGCATCCCTGGAGTGGTGTCCGAGCTCTCCTGGAGCTCTGCAATGGCCGTGCCCATTCCCTGGGCAGTGCCCTGCACCCTCTGGGGAAGAACCTTTCCCGAAATCCACCCGGACACTCCCTGGCACAGCTCCAGCGGTTCCCTGGGAGCTGTCACCGGTCCCAGCGGGAGCTGCTGGCTGGGGACAGGGACAGGGACAGGAGCAGGGCTCGGCAGCCGCGGGAAGGAGCGCGGCCATCCCGGCAGGTGGCACCCGGCGGCCGCGGTCCCCAACCCGATCCCCATCCCGTTCTCCATCACCATCCCGTTCTCCATCCCCATCCCGTTCCCCATCCCCATCCCGATCCCCATCCCGCTGCCTCCCCATCGCTTCTCCGCTGTCACCCTTGGCAGGGACGTAATTAATGGATTTTAGCCTCGCTATGGAGCCAGCAGCGAAGGCAGAGAGGCGACGGCGGAGGCGGTTTTTTTTTTTTTTTTTTTTTTTTTTTTTTAATTTTTTTATTTTCCTGCTGTCCTGGGATGGCTCCTTCCTGCGGAAGGAAGCGGCAGCGACCTCAAAGACAAAACCAACCCTTCAGCAGCACGGAATCCAGCCCAGGCTTTACTGAGGACTGCCCCGAGTAAAAATCCCTCCCAATTAACAAATGACTGGAAGAGACTGTGAGCATCCGTGATGCAGGAGAGGAAAATCCTCAGTGCAACCTTCTGATGCTCCCAGCTGATCTGGAACTGCTTTGTCACTGGGGCTGGTCCTGCTGGAGGAGCAGAGCGCTGCTCCCAGTCCCTGTGTGAGGTCTCTGCCTTTTCCTGCGGGTGGATGCAGTGACCTCTTTCTCACGGTGCCACAATTGATGTTTCGAGGCACAACAGAGGGGGCAAAGCAGGTAGTTATGAGATAATGAGGGTTCACGGGTTCTCTTACAAGCTGCAGGGTCGAGGTCAAGCAGTGTTTAATAGTTTTGAGATCTGTAGTGCGGGAAAGGGAAAAACAGAGTGTTTAATCTGTTTTATCTGTGTGTTTTTGCCCGACATCACAGCACACAGGCAGAGCATTAAACTGTGGTGTCTTAGATAAAGCAGCCTGGCCCCCAGGGAGCAGAACTGTGAACCTCTCCTTGAATCACGTCTCGAGTACAAAATTTATGAGAGCTGTGAACTCTCCCTATATCCATGGCCTCGAGGAAAGCTTCAGGCAGTTTCCACAGTTCAGGTCAGTAGAAGACTCAGGAAGAGAGAATTTTTATCTGTTTGCTGTTGCATTGGAGATGCAATTGTCATGGTAGGATAAATGCTTAGGCTGAGGGGAAGCAAACTTTTAAAGTTTAGGGAGAAAGATTATTTCAGGTGAAATAAATAATAATTTTAAAAATGGTGTAGAAAGTTGCTTGCATCAAGATGGCAATCAATGATTTTTAATCTAATTTTCCTGTGTTGCAGTCTCCCTGAACCCCATTCCTTTGGCTGACCAGGGAGATGTGGGTATTCAACTGTAATTTCATTTTGTGCAAAACCTGAATTCCAGTCACACTTTCTGTCACAGATGATCAGAGCCAGAGGTCAGTCCTTTCTTTGTCACTGTTTGTCACCACTGCCTTGCACATTTCCTCCACTCTCAGCCCCCCTTCTTCACCCTCCTCCTGTCACCACAATCACAAGAGCTGTAAACCAACACTTCTTTCCATGGAAATTCTGATATCACAGGGAAAAAGCCATTTCTGCTACAGCTGCCTGCAAAGAGTTCATGGTTGTTACAACTGGCTGACAAAACCAAGTTGTTCCCAAAAAGTGGTGTGAATGAAATCTATTTCTGTGGGTGCTCATTTCTGCTCCTTAAATCTCTCACTGAAAACTGACATTGTGATGCTGCTAGGAGGTCCTGGAAGGGGTGTGGAGCTGGCAGGGTGTGTATTCCCATGTGGAATACACAGCAGTGGAGTCCTGCCTGTGCTTCCCTCAATGCTCACTCTCATTTGAATCCTCGTTCCCTCAGCTTCTCATTTTCATTGGGTTTGTATAAATCAATTCCTGCTGCAGGGCGTGTTCTGTTAATCCTCTCTGGAGATGGAGTTTGTTCTTTCCTCAGCAGTGGGGGCCAGATTTCCACCTTTGTGTTTGACCTGGCATGATCCTGCCCATCTCTGGTGCTCAGGAGCAGGGCAGCTGCTGGAGAGGCAGGAAAAGCCAACATTCCAGAGTATCCCATGAACCCTGTGCTGTTTCTTGTTGAGATCCAGCATCCTTGACCATGAGGATTTCTTCCTGAAAAGGGTGGTCAGGCATTGGAAGGGGCTGCCCAGGGAGATTTGGAGTCCCCATCCCTGGAGGTGTCCAAGGAGGTGGCACTCAGTGCTCTGGGCTGGGGACAAGGTGGGCATTGGGCACAAGTGGCACTGCATGGGCTGGGAGGGCTTTTCCAACCTCACTGATTCTGGGATTTGCAGTGGGGTGATCACTGTGGCTGGGGAGAGAAGATTTGTTCCCTCTCTCGAGGTTTTCCACATCCCTGTTGAAAGACACTGTTCAGAGGACACATGGTTGGCAGTTTGCTCTTCTTTGCCCTGGCAACCTCTGCCACAAAATGAGAAGCCACTTTTGAGTCTAATTTCTCCCAGCTTTGGCCCTGCCAATGATTAAGATGAGAAACCTGGGGTAGGTGGCTGTGGAATGCAGATGGAATTTCCATGGGCACCCTTGCAGAGGCAAAACCAGCTGCTCCCAGGCAGGAGTTGTGGAAGTTGCTTCCCCTCCAGCCTGTGCTGGCACCTCCAGCAGCACAGACCCAAATCTGCTTTGCTGTCCTTGACAGGGGACCTTTTTCCCAGGTGTGTTTGAAACCCAGATCCTGCCCTGTGCATGGGAACTGTAAAGATGTGAGGTTTGGAATGAGCTGATCCAAACCAAGGTGAATCCAGCAGGGTGGCAGTGCAGCTAAATTTGCTCTTGTCCTTTAGCAGCATTCCAGCTGTGCCTGCTGGCTTTGAGCCACGCTTGCCTGCTTTTTGTAGGGTTGTATTGTTTTGCAGGAGCTCAGGTGGAATATCCACACAAAATATTCTGAGCTGGAAGGCACCCACAGGGATCAGCCAGTGAAACTCCTGACCCTGCACAGACACCCCAAAAATCCCACCCTGAGAATATTGTCCAAACTCCCCTGGAGCTGTGGCAGCCTTGGGGCTGTGCCCATTCCCTGGGAGATGAGCTCAAAACCCTGGTCCTGTGCACTGTGCTGCTAAGGAGAGAGCAGCAGCAGCTGGAACAGAGGAAATGTGCACTTGGGTTTGGTTTTTTTTGGTGTCAGCAGCCCCAAAGTGGTGTTTAAGCTTTGCCCCAGCCTTTGAGGGGTTAAAGCTGTGCTCCCTGGGGGTGTGCAGGTAACGGGGGCAGCGCTGCTCAGAGTTTTGAGATCCTGGAGATTTACAGAACGAACAGCTTGGCTGTGCAGGTGGCAAATTACTGGAAGAGTTGGGAAGCTGCAGGAATGTTCCCCAGCCCATAATTCTCTCCCAAAGAATGTGCACCACTCATCCAGCCTGCCAACCTTCCGGAGGCTCCAGAGCCCTGGAAGAAAATGTCTATTCCCTGCATGTTTGCCATTTGTGCTGGGCAACATATTATCCTTGGAGCATATGCTGTATACACCACAAGCTTTCTGAATCACTCTATTTCTGAAACACTGCATTGGAATTTATACATTGGTTTATTTTATATGTAAATATATATATGTGTGTGTGTGCATGCATATGCATTATATAGAAGTGGCTGGTGTTAAAACAGAGATGTAAGTAAACAGAATTTGTGTTCAACATGCCCACCTCCACAGGATGGTGTTTTATTCTCTGTTTTTTTTTTTTTTTTTTTTTGGTGGGTTCTGTCTTGTAACTGATTCAATTTGGAACTCAAAGTATCTGCAAATACCAAAGGAAAATGTATTTGTAAAGCTGCTGCAGAGCTTTTCAGAGGAGATGCATGCTGTGTCCTCAAACAGAAATGTCAGTTATTCATTCTTATATCATTGTTTCCATTATTATGAAGGGCTGAAAGCATGTGGCAAAATAATATAAACATTATTGCCATATATGCAGAAGGGGTAATTTTCCAAACTAGATCATCAAGTGAAGCCTTGGAGTGTATCTGTGTAATATAATCCCTTGGAAGAGTTGCCCTGCATTTGAAGTTTTCACATGTTTTATAAATGTTTATGAAAAATGCCAGTTGAGCTGATGAAGTCAGGAACTGCCCCTCTAAGCAGGGAAATACAGACTTTTTGCTGGGGAAATGAATAGCTTGTGATTGCTGTGGAATGCAGTGTCAGAGAAGGGAGTAAACCCAAAAACCTGGGGGTTTTTTTGTTTTTATTTTATTTTTTTTTTCTATCTGTGCAACTGCTGGATGAAATCCCAATTCTCCAAGCCCACTATTGACTTTTCTTGCCTGAGCCTGAGAAATTTTCCATAGCACAGATTTCACTATTGAGGGCAGCACTGCTGTAAAAACCACTGTGAGGAGCAGTGTGTGTGTGGGACAAAGTGCTGCTTATTCCTGACCTTTCCACCTGAGTATCTGTGTCAGGATCACACCCTGTGCTCCTTAGTGCTCCTTTTGCTTGTTTGTGCTGCTTGTCTTTCCAGCATTTCTTCCTTGGGATGAGATGTGATTTGAATCTGTGCAGGTTTGATCTTTTCTGCTCAAACTGGGGAGTGCAGCCCCACATTTGGAGTTTGTGAATGTGAGGAGAAGCACTCAGGGATCTAATGCTGCCTGACAGCTGATGGGAAATCCACTGGTGCCAGAAAGGAAAGCAGCTGCTCCCTCACCTTCTGCAGAGGGGAGAGCACTGCACTGTCACATCCAGGAGCAGAGCAGCAATTACCCTGACATCAGAGGAGGAAAAGATGAAAAACAAGGAGGCTGGAAATTAATTTCTTTCACCCCTCTGCTTCATGCACCCACCAGCAGCACATCTGGGCATCATGGACTCAATTTAAAAGTGTTATTTCTATCCCAGAAATTTATTATTATTATTATTATTATTATTATTATTATTATTATTATTATTATTATTATTATTATTATTATTATTTTCCAGTGTGCTTCCTGCTCCCAAGTGAAGTTTAAGGGGATGCAGTGTGGGACTCTAGAGGTTATTTCTGCCTCTGTGTGGTGGTTGTGGAGCTGGGGTTTCCCTGCTTGTGGATCTACGTGTTGCCTGTAATGTGTTTTATGCTCCACATAAGTTGCTCGTCCCTTATTTACAGCTTGCACTTTTCTCCCCTTCTCTAAGGACCTGCAACTCTTGACCTTTTAGCCTGGTAAATTATTTACACGTGAAACAGTGAATCAAAATGATGGCTCTCAGGAAGATGCTGCTTATTCTCAGGGAAGGAAAAAAAAAAAGCACATTTCTTCCTGAAATCTCCTTCCTGAGCCTTGTTTATCCTTCCCTCCTCATCCCTTCCTCCTCTGAGGAGACACTCTCCTTTTTCACAGGGCTGCTCCATTTGCATGGGGAAATGTTTCTCTGCCTCTGATTCTAAAATATCCCCTTGATATTTTGGGGATGGGGTGAGAGGACTTTAGTTTGATGTCTTCCTGGAAGTGGAAAACCATGAAAGAATGCAAAGGAAAGGTGTGTGAAACAGCCCAAGCTGCTGCAGAAATCCCAAACTGGGGGAGATACCAGCAGAGCTGGAAATGTTTAAGGCTCTAAAGGCATAAAAGTTATTTCACATGGAATGGTTTGGGTTGGAAGGGACCTTAAAATCATCCAGTCCTTCCCCATTCCATGGCAGGGACACCTTCCACTGTCCCAGGCTGCTCAGAGCTCCATCCAGCCATGCTGTGAACATCAAGGACTTCTTAAAAAAGTTCTTTTTAATATGCTGTAAAGTATATTTTTAACAGACTGTAAATCATAACACTTCTCCTTGGTAAAGCTCATGCAGATCCTTTGCTGAGAGGTGCTATTGTAAGTGAGACAATCGTGCACATGGGGGGAATTTGAGTTTTTTCCTAGAGCTGTATTGAAATCAAATGGAGAAAATTTGTGTTATAGTTCTTGGAGCAAATACCTTGTTCCTACTCACACGGTTTTATCTGCAGGACAGGGAAAACATCCACAGAGAAATGGGAAACCAAAAAACAAAGTGGATTAAAAACAAAGTTATTTCAAAACTATGATTTCTTACCACAGAATTTTTCCTGTTAAAGGATTGTGGGAAAATAAACAAGAGGACAATGTTTGAAAAGCAAAGATTTGTTTTGAAATTATCTATATCAGCTCTTGGTTGTTTTTTTTTTTTTTTTTTTTTTAAACTATTTTTATTTTTTAACAGCTTTTCCCTTCACATGAAAAGGCTGATTCATGCCAAGCACCACCTTTTTTGAAACCACCCTATTTTTGAGTCAAAAAAGGAAAAGAAAGCATTCTGATATTGTAAAATGGAGAATTTTCTCAGATTAAAGCAGTTTATTTTCTCAGGAGCATAAGGAATTCTATAATTCATGTATATTTCATTAGGAAAGTGGCCAGTTTGTGGATATTTCATGAGAAATAAAATTTCCACATAATTAAATGGCCAGAGAGTAGAGTAAAGTAAAAAGGAACATGTGTAATTCTTATGAGAGCTTTTCAATCAGTTTGTTGTAGTTTTAGAAACTGTAACATGATTTGATAATCCTGCTATTGCTGCCACCCATGGAAAGGTGAGCTGCACCTGCCTGCAGTGTCAGCCAGGCTCCCAAAATTTGGATAATGGGAAAAACAGCCTTGTGCAAAGGGTTGTTTTTTTTTGTTTTTTTCACAGTGTGGGTCTGGAAGGAAGCTCACATTTGAGGGGGAAAAAACCCAAAACAGCCCCAAAACTGAGCTTGATCGTGAAATCTTTGGAGTGAAAATTGTCTTTTTTTTTTTCTGTTGGTGAGAGCATAAAACTGCCTTTGCCTGAGCTTTGTGCTGTGCTCAGTGCTCATCATTTGCCTAATGCAAAGTAGCCAAACACTGCAGCTGCTATTTGAGATCCTTTTATCCATCTTTCCTCACACACACACACACACATCCCCACACCCAGACAAAAGTTGGTTTCCTTTAGGCAATCGGGAGCCCTGGGAGAGTGGCAATTTCTTTGATTGCTTATTGTAGCTGGAGCACTGGAGATAAAAGTTTAATGCATTCTTATTGTCTGGCTGCTTTTAAGTATTCAGCTGCAGCGAGCAGTGCAGCCTCATCCCCGTGCCCAGCTGAAGGTGGGGGTTTGGGATGAGCAGATTGGGTGTCAGTGCTGCTGCCTGGCCTTTGTTGGTGCCCATGGAATGGTTTGTGACAGCCCCTGGCAGATGGGGAGCAGCCAGCTCAGGTGCAGGACAATGCCAAGGAGCAGGTAGAGCAGCAGGGCAGAAATGAGATGTTGCTGTGACAAACTGGCTTGGAAAAAATGAACTGATCCGAAATTTTCCTAAGGGAGACCTGCTGTGCTGAGCTGCTGGGATAAACATGTTTGGTGTGGGTGAGTGCAGGGCCATGAGTGCTGAGAGCAGGCAGATCCCTTTTCTTCAGCATTTTCCTACAGGGCAGAAGTGGAATTGTTCAAATCCCCTTTCTTCACCACTTTCCTATGAGAGGTGGAATTGTTCAAATCTCCTTTCTTCACCACTTTCCTACAAGGAAGAGGTGGAATTGTTCAAATCCCATTTCTTCACCACTTTCCTACAAGGAAGAGGTGGAATTGTTCTCATCCCTTTTCTTCACCATTTTCCTACAGGGGAGAGGTGGAATTGTTCTCATCCCATTTCTTTACCATTTTCCTACAAGAGAGAAGTTGAATAGTTCTTATCCCTTTTCTTCCCTGTTTTCCTAGAGAGAGGTGGAATCATTCAAATCCCCTTTCTTCACCATTTTCCTACAAGAGAGAGGTGGAATCATTCAAATCCCATTTCTTCCCCATTTTCTTAGAGGAGAGAGGTAGAATTGTTCTCATCCCTTTTCTTCACCATTTCCCTACAAGGGAGAGGTGGAATTATTCTAACCAAGACACGAATTGCAAAGCTGCTCCCATCAGATACAAACAAAAGAAGACCGAGGCTGAGTTTTAGGCTGTCCTAATTTTAGACCAGCCCTTGGATATTTCTCTGGCCTTTTGTCCCAGCCCTGGTTTTCCCTTGCAGCTCCTTGGGAGATGTTTATTGTGCTGTTTTGCTGGCATTTCCTCTGCCCTGTCCCAGCCACCATTCAGCTCCTGTTGCAAGAGGGAGGTCAGGACAATAATGCCCTTTTGCTGACACATGGGTAACCCAACCCTCCACCCTGTTGGTCTGCTGTGCTGAATTCCAACTCATCTCATTGCACTGAGGGCTATTGTGGCGTCCTTGCCATCAGAGCTGGGTAATTGATATGCTTGAAGGGACTTTAATGAGGAAGAAAGCTAATTAGTTAATGTAAGGAGTGAAAAATAAGTCCGACAACCTTGTAGTCCATTTTGTTCCATTGCAGCTTCCCACAGTGCTTAGCACAGAGCCCAGTTTAAAGCTGGGCATGGCTGAAATGGAAAGCTTGGCAGCAACTGGGAAGCAGAACTGGGTTTAAGTTCAGGGTTTGGGTCTGGATGGGGTGTGGGACACAAATTGAAAGAGGGAGCTTCAAACACTGAAATTAGGAATGGATTCTGAATTAGGAGTCAGGGCTATGAGGAGCAGCTGAGGGGAGCTCAGCCTGGAGAAAAGAGGGCTCAGGGGGATCTCACTCTCCACAACTCCCTGAATCCATCCTGGCATAACATAATCCTCACTTTTTTAGCCCTGCAATAAAAAAAGGTTTGAACTCTATCAGGGAGATGGGCTTAGAATCTCTCATGGCCTTAATTTTGTTCTCTGGTTTAATGATCTTCCCATACCTGGACACTCACTGAGGTGGTTTTTCTGCCCAGGGAGAAGAGGGCAGGAGGTTTAAAAGGTTCCAAAGGCCTGAAGGCTGTGGAATTTTCCTCCCTGATTTCAATGGATGCTGACCCCATCCTTCAGAGGGGAAAATACAACAAGAAAAGAAAGGGAAAGCAGAAGGAAAAAGAAATGGGATAGGAATACAGCAAAGGGGTGTATAATGAAATTCAGCTGTGTTTGTCCTGAATGAGTTTTGTTTCCCAGTGTGGCCTCCAGATTTGTGTTCTTTGTGCAGAAATCCAAGTCCTGTAAACACCACCTGCTCCTGGTGCTTGAGATAATGAGATGGGCTGGAACTGACCAGACCTTGGGCACTGCTGGGGTAGAGGCTGATCAAAGTGGGGCAGCACAGGGAGCTTATCAATTATTTGAGAGAAAGGAGTCAATAAAAAGCCTTCTTCAGTATAAACAGGATCCTGCTGAATGTGGTGGGACTCTGGGGAGTGAGCTGTTCACACGAGATGAAACTCTTCTCGCTGTTGATGAGCTGTGATGTTTGAAGACCTCTTTGAGATACTGATCTGGGAGCTGTTGCTTTGTCCTTGCTTGTCTCAGTCCTGCCTGGAGAGCCTGGGAATGGTGCACAGCCCTGCTCTGTAAGGTCTGGGCATTTCCAGCTCCTTTGTCACCAATTTCCTGCTCACCTGAGGTTGCTCATCCCAGAGTCACATCAGAGCAGGAAGACAAGGAGAAGGGAGTCTCCAGATTTAGGAAAAATGTATTCACAAAACCCAATCCCTATCACTCTGCTGGTGGTGCTGTCCCCCTTGACAGTTCTCAGGAACTCTGGATTGTGCTCCTGAGCATGTCTGGAGTATTGTGGTGAATCCTGGGCTCCCCAGGGCCAGGAGGATGTGGAGCTGCTGGAGGGAGTGCAGTGAGGGGTCACCAAGATGATTTGAAGGACGGGAGCATCCCTTCAGGAGAAGCTGAGAGCTCAGATTGTTCTGTGTGGAAAAAAGGCTCAGAGGGGATCTCATCATTGAGGGAGCTGGGAAAGGGGCTCAGCCTGGAGAAAAGGAGGCTCAAGGGGAATTTCTGACTCTGCACAGCTCTACACAGACACACACACACACACCAATGCACAGTTGCCATGTGCTCACAGGTGCCTCACACCTATGCTCTCCCTGTGTTGCTAAGGCTGTTTAAGCTCAATGTTTTTTAGCAACCGTGAGAAATTTTCCCAAAAAAAAAGTCCTTTAATAGAAGAACTTGAGAAAGTGAAGGCCACTTGTCTCTGCTGTCTGGTAGAAAAGGTGCAAAGCTGCCATTAGCAAGGCTTGGGTTTCTCAGGCCTTTTCCATTTGCTTTTGCACTCTGGACCCTGGTATTTTAATGGTATCTATGTCATTAAAATTGCAACATCCTGGTGTGTGCATATTCATCACATCAGGGTTCTGACAGCCACACTTGCCAGATCCAAGGTGTGCTCAGTAAATAGTCTGTGTCAGAGGAACTATTATCAGAGGCAGCTACAAATGTGATCCTGAGTATCTGGGACTTAATGAGCTGGTCTGGGTTTTTACCTGTGTGTTAGGTTACAAAATTGAAGTAGTTCCTTACTGTCTGCTCTCCCAGCCTGATTTCCACACTGTGCAGCTTGACCTCCTGCCCATCCACTGCCCCATTTTCCTCTCAGAAACAGCTTTTGGCCAGTTTCCAGCTAAATTCATCAAATTGCAGAAAGAATGAGTTCTTACAAATTTTATACAAACTGATGACTGGATAGCAGAGCAAGTCCAATATTAATCCCCCAGTGAGAGTGAAATAGGCCAAATTTAGAAATCAGCCACTGTTAGTAGCTCCCAGCCAGCCAATAAACAAGTTTGGAGTGGTGACCCAGCTCTTGCTTTTGCTCCCTCTTGCCCTGCCAAGCACGAGAGAGATGTGGGAGGGAGATCCTGGCTTTTGGGAGAGGGACAGGCCATTGCACTGGGAATTAAAGTTGAGGGATGGAGGGCACAGAGCTGCAGGGAACCAGGCTTCGTTCCTTGTGGTGTGTGTGGAATAACTTGTTTTGATAAGTGGTTCAGAGGCCTTACAAAAATCAATAATAGTAACAGTGCTCCCTAGCAACCCTTACAAAAACAAAGCAGTGTGTGCAGCTTGTTTTCATGAGCAACAGGATCTGCTTCAGCCCAGCACCAGGCTGCAGTCTGAGCCTTTCCAGGGTCCCCAGGCAGCAGAGAGCAGGGGAAGGACGCTGGCCCTGTGTGATGCTGCCCAATCCTGCACTCCTTGCATTGAGAAGCTCATGGGAGAATTGGGTGTGCAGGGAATTCTGACTTCAGCTTTGTGTTGTGCAAGTTAAGAGCTGAGCAGCAGTAGCAGTCATGTGTGTGAACGTGAGACAGTTCCTCAGTTTCCTTGCCTGCCATGTGCTTTGTGGAGCACAAAGGATGTAGAAACTTCATCTCATATGAAATGATTTCATGTATAATAATTACTGTGAGGGTGCCCAGGAGATGTTCTAGCTAGGATCCAGCACAGGTTGCTTGTCTGAGCACAGGGCTCTCAAAATCCTCCTCCCTCAGCCTGAAACCTTCCCAGTGGCCTTTACTTAGAGGCAGATTTTTCATTCTAGGCAAGTTTAATGAGGCTGAGGAGCAGGGTTTGCTGATGGACCCTGCCTGGTGCAGGAGGAGAAGGGTCAGAACCCCCTGTGCAGGTTTGGGTTTGTGCTGGGGTGGGAGCACAGCCCTTTGTGCCCCTCCTGCATGGAGGACAGGCCCCAGCACACAGAAAGGAGCTGAGCCTGGATCCATCCCTCAGAGGTTCACATGGAATTTGGGAGCATATCTATCTATATCTATATCTATATCTATATCTATATCTATATCTCTATATCTATATCTATATCTATATCTATATCTATATCTATATCTATATCTCTATATCTATATCTATATCTATATCTATATCTATATATCTATATCTATATCTATATCTATATCTATATCTATATCTATATCTATATCTATATCTATATCTATATATCTATATATCTATATCTATATATCTATCTATATTATCTATATCCATATCTATATAATCTATATATCTATCTATATCTATATCTATATATCTATACCTATACCTCTATATCTATATCCAGATCTATACCTATATATCTATATCCAGATCTATATCTATATATCTATATCTATATCTATATCTATATCTATATCTATATCTATATCTATATCTATATCTATAATAGATCATTCAAATTCTATTTCTACCAAAAAAAAAGAAGCCAAATCTCCTCCTTCTCCCCCAGTATATAGATTTAAAAACTATACAGAAGTTTGAAGGGAATGTAAAGAAATAGACAAATTTCACTAGCATTATGAGAAATTAAGGTACAGTTAGCTATGAACAAAACTAGTGAAAAACCAGCTTAACAAACTGCCCTCAGATAATTGTGTGAATGAGATTCTTCTGCCTTCTTTTAATTCATATTTGACTTTCTCAGAGGTTCACATGGAATTTGGGAGCATGAGGAGAAAGGCAGAGCTCTTGGAGGGGTGCAGAGGCTGCAAAACAGGAACTTTACCTGTGCATTAGCTGTAGGCTCCTCTGAAACCAATTTTAGCTCTGGTACTATGTATTATATACTTTTTATTGTAGAGCATCTTAATACATGACAATCAATACTATTACCTATAGCCTATCATAACTATTAACATTACCATATTCATGTTGCTATTTTTTAATCACAAAAAGTATGTTATAGTTTAAACTAGAAGTTTTTCTTCAGTTTTCCTGCAGTGGAAAATTCTGAGAATTTTTTTTTTTTTTTTTTTTTTTTTTTTTACTAGTAACATTGGCTTTCTTGTTTGCCTGTAAAAATCTTTTTGCTTGGTAAAAACACCTTTTGTTTGAGGTGGATTTATCCTTTGCTTTGAGTTATAAAAATGCTTTCCAACTTATTTTACTTTTTATCTTCTTAGTTATGCAGTAAGACCAACTTAGTAATTATTTTATTTTACATCAAAACTTGCTATCATTTCTATTCCTTCTACAAAGGAATTCAAAGATCTTTCTGTTATACATACATATTTGTGAGACTTTTCTGTCAAATCCTTATTCTTCCTGACAGCATGCCTCTGTGCCACTGTCACCCTGCAGCAGGAGCACAGCCTGGCTGCTCTGTAACCTGCTCCAGCAGGCAAATTCCCAAGGGGAGGCATCCCCAGGACACTCTCCAAAAACAGGCAGAGAGAACAGAAAGTTCAGCGCCAGCTCAGAGCGCCTGGAGCTCTGCAGTGTCCTTGAGTGCCCTCCCTCTGCCTCCCTCCCCCCAAACATTCCCTTCTTGCCCTCCACCTTGTCAGCCTCTCCAGCTCTGCTCCAGCCCTGTTTCCTCTCTGTTTTTTGAGATCTCTCTTTGCTGAGAGGGTTTGGGATCCCAGGCACGAGTTTGGGTTTCTCTCTGCGTCACGGCTCTCTCTCATTTCGCTCCCTCGGTTGCTTTGTCATGCAAAGCATTTGGGACAGTGTGGTTGTAAGATGTGATTAAAAATAGTGTTTGAACTCTCTTGGCATACAGGACTATTAATCCCTGCTGAAGCTGGGGGAGGAGGGAGGGTGGATTTGAAGGTGAGGATACATTCCTGTTCAAAAGTACATCAAGCCAATTTGCATTTTAAAGTATTTTTGCCTTTCTGGAGTAACAAGGTGCTGTTTTTTCCAGTACTTCCTGCAAAATTTATATTGTCTATTGTTAGAATGCAGAGAATTTGGCTCTTGGGGTGAAGATTTTTAAGTCTGTCTCCTTAGTGATCACTGCATCAGGTCATCACAGACTGAGACAGAAACCTGGAGTCTGAGAGCTGATTTTATCAATGATTGGTGCAGTTGCAGACATTGGGGAATGCTGCTTAAGGCAGAGTTTAAAATGAGCAAACAGGAACCTCTGTATTCATTCAGGAGCTCCACGTATTCTGGTTTGGGAATACTGAGTGTGTGTAAAAGTGCAGTGCTAATGGAAAGCTGTTACTTGAAGCAATATCCTTCTAAAATGTCCCCAATCCTGGAAACAGTCCACCACAGAGCTTTTCCATGAAGGCAGAGAAGTGCCAAGCTTTTCTTGATCCTCCTTTGCTCTCTGCATTAAAGTTAAGCCAGGTTCTGATTTCATCTGCACCACTGAAAATCACAAGAGCTGTTAACTCTGAATACTTTGAAAGTTTTCAAATAGTGAGCTGACAGTTCTAGAAATTAATATGATTAAGTTCAGCACAGTTACTCTACACTGACACAGAGACAAGTCACAAAGGTTTGGCCCTTACCAAGGAAATATTTTCTGGCTTTGTAGCACACGTGGAGAGAATATCTGAGAGATTCTTTTCCCAGGCTTTGCTCAGTGCACTTCAGTGCACCCACCCCACGTAGTTTCACCTGAAGTGGGATCATTGGAGATGAATGGTGTTAGGGCCAGAAGATGAGTGAGAACAATAAGATGACATTTTGTTTTTTATTGCACCTAAAGCATCTGATCCAAAGCTGCCATCTGGGCTCTGAGGAGCTCCAGTGTCAGTGCCTTGGGCTGTGCAGAGCCTGGGCATTGCAGACTTGGAGGATTCCCCTCCTTCCCCACCAGGGCTGCAACCAAGAAAGCTGCTGGGGACAGATGCCAAAGAAACCCTGCAGCATGAGGAGAGCTGACCTTGGGCTGCTTGGCTGAGTGCCACAGGGCAAGACACCCTCATCCTGCAAAACAAACACCTCCTCATCCTCAGCACACAACATCTGTGAGGGATAAAGGCCAGCCCGAGTGCTGATGCTGCCAAACCATCACCCCATTGCAGAGCTGGGGTATCTCAGCCCTCACCCTGCCCTGGCTGATGTGTCCCAGCCTGGAGAATGAGATGCAAGCTCTTGGATTTTCCCCCCCTAAGCAGGCAGGGCTGTCCCAGAGGAGCAGCCATATGTGCAGAATTCAGGTGTCCTCACTGGGGCTGCAGATGCTAGAATGGGACTTTTTAACATTTTTTTCCCCCCAGACTCTGTTGCCTCTGCTGGCAGGCTGAATATTGTCTTTTCAACTTGTCCCCTGGCATCCCAGATTCCATTTTTATGCAGTTTACTGTGTTGCCCTCTAAAATGGGATAGCAGTGGGTGGCTCCTCACTTGTGTCAATGGAGCAGGGAATGATCTCCCTCAGCAGCCTGGAAAACAGCCTGGCTGTTCTGGCTCTGGGCTGATGGGACTGAGCCTCTGGGGTCAGGTTTGGGATCAGGAAACCCCTGTAAGACAATCCCAGGATGGGCCAGGCTGGAAGGGACCAGAGTGTGTCACTGGTGCCACCTCCCTGCCCCAGCAGGGTCACCCCAGAGCCCAGCTGTGAAACCAGTGCAGGGCTTGTGTGTGGTGAAGGCACTGGGGTTTGTACCTGGCTGTGTGTGCACCCCCCTGATGCCCACAAGAATCTCCAGTTGAGTGTCTGAGTGCCTGGGTGTACAAACACTGCTGGCCAGACACAGCTTTGGGGTTTTTTCCTGCTGTTTTGGCTTTGTTCTCCTTGGCTGGAATTGTACTCCTGGCCAGGAAACTGAGCTCCACTGGCCCCAGCCTGGGCTGTGACTCCTGCCTGGGGATTTGTTCATTAACAGAGCTGGGCTCTGTTCTTCCCAGGGATAAAATAATCATGGAATGGTTTGGGATGGAAGGGACCTTAATGATCATCTGGTTCTCCCCTGCCATGGGCAGGGACACCTTCTACTGTCACAGGTTGCTCCAAGCCTTGTCCAGCCTGGCCTTGGATCTTCCAGGGATCCAGGAGCAGCCACAGCTTCTCTGGGCACCTGTGCCAAGGTCTCCCCAACCTCACAGAGAGGAATTTCTCCCCTAAACATCAGTGGTGAATGGTTTGGGCAATCACAGGAACTATTGATTGGCTGTGGGTGATAGAGATAAACGAGGGTCATCACCTAAATACAGAGTGAGCAAATGCATCAACAATGTCTGATTTGCCCAAACCCAGGGAGCATCACCTTTGAGAGAGACCATTTTATGGGATGTCTGAACACTGCAATCTTCCCATCCTGGCTGGTTTGTCTCGGTGGGATGCAAGCAGAGGATGGAATCTGGCTGCACATTCCAACAGCCCCTCTCACATCCTGCTGCCACTCCAAAACGTGGGCACTAATCTTGCTGGAATTAGGCTGCTTGCCTACACTCTGCTGCTGTTGACAGCAATAATGTATGAAGCAGAGAGCAGCCTAGAGTTGGATTTTTTTTTTTAAATTCGTTTTTTTTTCCCAGGGAATTGGGTTCTCAGGGCTGGCAGTCACACACAGTCCTTCAGATGTGCCAGCATGTGACAGGCCAGTCACGCAGGCAGAGCTCTTTGCTGCCCTGCTGCTGTTCTTCCAGGGTATGGAGGATCAGCTTTGGGAGGGATTTTTTTAAAGGGGGTTTACCTCAGGGATGAATTTGGCCCAGGGAGGAGCCTATAAAGCAGCAAGAACCAACACAAAGCAGGGGCAGGGGGGAAATGAGAGCAATTAAAAAAATGAACCTGCTTGACCCTAATTTTGCAAATCTCTAGCTGTCAAAGAACGTACCTCGACTAATTATGTTTGGATGTGAAATTATAGAATCATTATAGCTGTGATTACACAGGTCCCCCAGCTCTTGCCTGCCATGCTGTCTGGGTGTGTGTGCTTTCTAGTGTGATCTTTCATTTTAGATTTGCTTCCTTGTTTTAGCTGTCCAGTTTTCCAGAAATAGACCTCCAGAAAGAAACAGCTGTATCCCACATCTGAAATGTGCAATTCTCAGCTGTCCTCCCACCTCCCTCCTTCCTCCCTCTCTCCTTTTGGCCTTTGGAGACCAGAGTCACTGCTCTAGTTGGGCAATTATGCTTCAAAGCTGAGAACTGCACTGAACTTTGCCAAAAACTGCTGAAGCAAGCACAGCACTTTGGCTTTGAACCTGTGGTGTGGAAGTGCAGTCACTTCCTGGTCAGATGCTCTCAGGGTAAGAGCAGGGCAGCTGAATTGCAAATATTAATCTAATATGAGTGTTGGGTGGCTGAGAAACTGAGTTGAGGTAGCAAATTAAGTGTAGCCTCTCTGATGCAAAATTGGTTCCAGGATAAGGTCTGAGGTATTTTTCAAGATTTCTGAAATAAAAGTTTTCAGTTTTTCCAGTTTGTCCAGCTCAAAATTTATCCCCTCTTGTGTTAATTTTGTTCTGTAACTCAGCTGCTGGTGATGTCCACCATCCTTTTCACCAGGCTGATGAGATGCTCTGCCCAATAATTCAGAATAATTCAGGAATCCAAACCTTAACTGGGAACCTTGTTCTGAGAAATCAATATGAGCTGCCATCCTCACCCAACTCTGCAAAAAGCCTGCAGCTCTGATCACCAGGAGCAGCTCTGCAGGAGCAAATTCATGGGTACAGCCAGAGAGGACAGTGGAGCAAGGCAAAGCCTCAGGACACAGGATCTGTGAGCCCTTCCTTGCCAGCAGCTTCCCAATAATGAACCAACTTTCTGCATCTGCAACAGAACAGTTGGGAAAAAAGCAAACAAAACAAGGCTCTGCTGCAAAATGCCACTCCCAAAATAGATTTCGGAGAGATTATTACGTGAAGCAGTGAGGGGAGGGAAGGATGATTCAGAAAATAGCTTGAAACAGTCTTTTAAGCAGCTTGGGATTGTGTGGTAAATAATGCAGGAAGGAAGGGAAACTGCAGACTCTAAATGGATGTGCTGGAAGGTCTCATCAGCACCTGAAATGTCTTTGGAAAGCTTCCAGCAGCAAGGAAACACATCACAGGCATAACCAGTTATTCTGACAGCCCCCTTGGCCTCCCTGCCTCCTTGGAGAAATGGGAGTTTCTGAGAATTTGGGGGGAGTGGGGCTGGGACACCCTGAGCCTCACCAGGAGCCCAGCAGCCTCAGCAAGTGCCAAGGCTCAGGTGTGTGTGTGAAACTTGAAATTCCTGCTGCAGGGAGCAGAGAGGGGACAGGGCTGAGAAATTTAATCCCAGCACAGAGCAGGATCCTCCCCTGCACTCCTGGCCTCTGTGGCATTCCCAGGAATTCCCTTGGAGGGTCTGACCCTGCTCCATAACAGGAACTGGTGCTGAAAATTTCTCCTGTGGCATCAGAAATTGCCAGGAGCTTTCCAGAATTTTGCCTTCCTGGCTTCCCCAGCTCGTATCCATGTCCCAAAATGAGGTGATCTGGCAGCACTAAATGAGTTATATGAGCTGATGGAGAACAGGAATCCTGCACTGTAACCCCCTCCTAGGCATTGCTGCTTCTGCCTCCTCTCTTGGATATTTTAGACTGCTGTTCTCTCCTAAAAAAAAAAAAAAAAAAAAAAAAAAAAAAAAAGTGATGAATTAAAAAATAAATAAATAAAAAAAAAAACCACTAACCCTGAGCTTTAATCAGGGAGATGAGGACCTAGAGGGTGTTGTGTGATAAGGACACAGAGTGAGGAGCAGGGCCATGTGCCCCTGACCCCTTATCACCCAGCACAGAGCTGTAACATGAAATCAGCCCCTCACTTGCATGACAAAACCACTGAAAAGCAGTTCAAACTTTTCTCCCAAGGCCACTTTGTCCTTGGTTTGCCCCCTCCTAGGATGTGGCTTTCAGGCACGGGCCTGGGGACCTGCTGTGCTGCTTCCCAGAAGGAATTTGTGCTCGTTACAGAAAATGGGCAGCACATTATTTCATGGACGTATATCCTGCATCCTGACAAGTGTTTATGGAAGCAGGCTGCGTGCTCCATCATCGTGCCAAGCAGACACTTGCAAATGTATCCTCACTGAGACATTAATGTGTGTCA
Source organism: Muscicapa striata striata (assembly GCA_030060385.1). Lineage (NCBI taxonomy): Eukaryota > Metazoa > Chordata > Aves > Passeriformes > Muscicapidae > Muscicapa > Muscicapa striata. The sequence continues at coordinate 202,757 of JAREIS010000012.1, forward strand.
ATGTGTGTGGAGCAGCAGCAGCGTTCGCATGCTTAATGGGCACGTGGCCTTTGTTAATTAGACAGTCAGTTAATGCTTTATGTCTGTGGGGCTGCATGGGCAATCATTTGCCCAGAACCTCATTAATTTTACTGGCTGCCCCTCCTGTTGGAGTTCACAAATCAAGCTGAGCATGCACACAAATCCCTTTGAGTGGGTTTCTCTAATAAAGCAAATCAGAGGGAACTCTCAAAGAATACTGAAAACAGCAAAGCTGCAAGGGCCAGCCTGGTGATTTTGCAAGTGGTTTTGTGCTCTGGAATGGGAGCTGCAAAGATCAGCTGAGAATTCCCCTTTGCAGGCAGGGGCAAGCAGGAGTCTCCTGACTTTAGTTATTTGCTCTGTGTGTGTGCCCACACCCATATCAAATGTGTGGTCATTGTCCCTGTGAATTTTTGTGCTTAGTGTGTGTCTCCTCTGAGGCCTCTGCCTGCAGGATGCAGCATCTGCCAACTTGTCACAACCCAAGGAATAGCCCAGGCTCACAGATTTACCCTTGTACATGTGGGTTCTGTGTGTACAAGGGCAGATTTGCTTCCACAGGCTCCTTCCCAGCCCAGGAGAAAGGAGAGCAGCCAAGGGACTCTGTGAGAGTGAAATTAGAGAAATAACATTACCACTCACTGTTCTAGACTGAGGTCAAGGGCAGTAATGAGGCCCCTGGGACTGCTGGTGGCTGAGGATGTTTGCAAGGGTCTATTTTCCTTCTCAGTGACCAAGAGATCTGTGCAGCACAGGAAGGGGAGGTTCTTGTGTTTCTCCCAGCTCCAAGGCAATGAGCATCACTGAAACCCTGATCCAGGGTGGAATCCTCAACCCCACAGGGTGGGATCCTCAACTCCATAGGGTGGATCCCCAATCCCATAGGGTGGAATCCTCAAGCCTATGGGGTGGAATCTCCAATCCCACAGGGTGGGATCCTCAATCCCATAGGGTGGAATCCTCAACCCCACAGGGTAGAATCCCCAATCCCACAGGGTAGAATCCTCAACTCCATAGGGTGGATCCCCAGTCTCATGGGGTGGAATCTCCAATCCCACAGGACAGAATTCTCAACTCTATAAGGTGGGATCCTCAACCCCCACAGGATGGAATCTTCAACCTCACAGGGTAGAAGCCTCAACTCCATAAGGTGGATCCCCAATCTCATGGGGTGGAATCCTTCAAACCAGTGGGGTGGAATCCCCAATCCCATAGGGTAGAATCCCACAGAGTAGAATCCTCAATCCCACAGGGTGGAATCCCCAATCCCAGAGCTGAATCCTCAACCCCACAGGGTGGAATCCTCAATCCCATGGGGTGGAATCCCCAATCCTACAGGGTGGAATCTGGAATCTCCAATCCCACAGGGTGGAATCCCCAATCCCATGGGGTGGAATCTCCAACCCCACAGGGTGGAATCCCCAACCCCCCAGCCTGCAGAGGATTTCACTCAGGATCTTCTGGCCATCATTCTGAGTTGTTGCTATACCAACCAGCCTCTTGCATGGACAGAAAGGTGAAAATGCCTCAGCAGGAGCAGCCTCTCCTCCCCTCCTCACTTCTCCGAGCTGCTCTGCTGCACCAGCCCGAGCTCTTGGCGAGCAGAGCAGAGCTGTGACTGTGCTTTGCCATCTGCACTGCAGTGCCCATTACGGATGCAGTGCTGAGCAGCTCATTTCACATCTGACTGGAGACAAGGGGAGCAGTGTGTGAGGCTGAGCTTGTTCCTCTCAGCACTCAGAACTGGGTCTGGGGGCTTGGCAAGGTGCAGGCTTCAGAAGGGGAAAAGCTGCTCACCTAAATGTGCTCTGCAGAAATGAAAGGAGGGTTAATGTTTTGTAAAGGGCTGACCTACAGCACAAATAGAAATAATTAAAAATGGGTTGGAGCTGCAGCATATGAAAGCCTGGGTGCATGTTTCTGCCACATTCCTAATCTGAACTGTTTTCCTGAACTAACCCCGTGCTAGAGGAGTTTTATTTCAGTACTGCAAACACTCAAGAATATATGTGGAAATGTGGTAATTACATGGCTCTGTTCCACCTGCATCTCCAAACTGGACCATGTTATTACTGTGCTCAGGGATAACTGATGGAGCAAGGGAGAAGTGAAATTCAGCTCTTAAAACAGAGAGAGGCTATTTTGCTGGTTTTTATTTTCCCAGCTCTGCTTGCATAAATCTAGACTTAGTTCAGATGTTACAGGAGCTCCAATTGCTTTGGAAAAAAGAAATCAGTGGTAGTTGTTGTGAAATAAATGTCTCTCTGCCCTGGCTGGGAGGGCTGGGGTGAGACAGACAGGCTGATGTGTCTTTAGCTGCCCTGAAACAGCTCCACAAGTAATGTTTAATCAAAGCAAGCTGACATTTGTCTATTGAATTGTTATCAGAATTGCTTAGTCATTCATGTGCCATTGTGTTTCAGAATGGAGAGCAGGGGATTTATTCAGCTTGACATGAGCTGCTCCCAACCATTAGCATTTCCCCCAACATCCAGCCCAGATCTTCATTTCAGCAAGTCACCTTGGGGCCAGGGCACTGCTGATCCCCTCTGGCTCCTGATTCAAGCCCTCCTGGGAGAGATTTTCTTATTCATTCCCCTCAGCAGGCCAGTTCTCCAGATTTTTGGGAGCAGCTTAGGGGTCTGCCTGCTCTTGGTTCTGTGCCACCAAAAGGAACCTGAGAGATCTCCAGCAAACATGTCCAAGTCCAGTTTTGCTGTAAATGAGGTTGGAGGGTCAGGAGATTGCTGTGGGATTGCTGCATTTGGGGGCAGTTTGGATCAGAATCTTTGCCCCCTCTTCTGCTGGGTCCCAACAAACAGCCATGCTGAATTTTTAGCTCTGTGTGGGAGGAAGAGCAGGGGGGGCTGAGTGAGGAGAGAAGGGATGTTTGGTTTGTGTGTGAGAGAGAGAGACAGACAGACAGACAGACAGACAGGGTGAATGTGTTGCTGAAAGCAGCACTGAAATCCAGGCAAGGTGTAGCCATAGAAACACCCTGTGCTTGGTAGTTATGGCTCACAGCAGCACAGCCCATTCCTTCAGCCTGTGGGAACCAGAATATTTTGGGCACATTTTAGGTCTGTGCTTGCACAGGGCGTGCACATGCACAACTTCCACGTGCCTGTGGTAAATACACGAGTGCCTTGAGCACAGAAATCCCTGCCCAGCCTGGTGGGGCTGCTTAAAGGGAGATACACTGGAAAGCTGGAGTGGAACCCTGGGCTTTTCCTAAGGGGCAGCAGAGCAAGGGAGGTGCAGGTGGAGCAGGTAGAGAGGGGAGGTCACAGCTCACCATTACCCAAAAATGCCTGTTCCCCTCTGGAAGCAGAACAGTACCCTGGAAAGGTACAGGCAGAGGGTCTTTGTCTGGGTGGGCACAGGCTGGGCCATGGGTGGGTTTAGGCTTGGTTTCAGCTGATCTCAGTCCCTGCTGTTGGGTCATGTGCTCTCTCCAGTGCCAAAATCAGCTCTTGAGCGATCTGCCAGATTAAGGAATCTGATCCTTCTGAAAACTAACCCAGCAGAAAGGGAAAAGACAAGCAGACAGTTTCCAGCTGGATCAGTTCCCTGGCTTGGCTGATGCTCATGCCAACAGAAGGACAAAAGGTAGGGACAGGAGCAGGGAGAAAGTGAAAATACCCATTTCCTTGGCAGTTTGAGCTAAAATCAGCTTACTTACAAAACCACTGCTCCCTGAATCTCTCCTGTCTGCACCAGAAAAGCCAGGTGCTGGGATGAGGAGCACAGGCAGCTGGTGAAATACTGCTGTGCTTGCTGGGTGCTCAGGGAATAGTGGAAGGGCATGCTGGGCAGTAACACTGCAATCCCTCACCTCTGATTTTAGGCACAGATTGCATGAAGCTTATTAGTTAAGAGGTCAGTGTCCATGAGTCTCCAGAGCCCTGCATTCCCAGTGGGTCTGGAAAGGAGTCAGGGCAGTGGAGAATGGCTGTAAATGGGGCTGAAACAGTTTTTGGCTGAATCTGGACAAGAGGGAAGGAGAACTTTTAGCACCTCTCACCCAACACATCACATGCTTTGGGTTGCATCTTTTGTATGGAAATGGAAAGCTGAAAATCTGGGGTCTTTCTGAGCATTTATTGGTGGGGAAAAGAATTCTACTGGAGTTTGATCTTTTTAGTACAGCTGCTGTTTAGACATTGCCACGAATGCTCTGCTGTGTAGTGAGCGTGCCAAATGGAGGGGTGTCAGTACAAATCAAACTGATGTCACCTGTGGGGGTCACACAGACAGGGGTGTCACAGAGACAGGGGTGTCACACAGATGTGGGTGTCACACAGATGTGGGTGTCACACAGCCAGGGGTGTGTCACGAGCTGCTGTGAGCTCCAGCTGAGCTCAGGGGCAGCCAGGAGCAGAGGGGGCTGAGCAATCCCTGCCCTGAGCATCACTGCCTCGTGCACCCAAAACCAGAGCTCAGAGCTCAGGCTCAGGCTCAGGCTCAGGCTCAGGCCCTCCTGGCTCTGCTGGGTTTCAGCTCCTTTCCCTCCCCTGTGTTTTCTGTTCCTCCCCTCCCTGCCCACTGCAGCCCAACCCCAAAACAATACCTAGAGGAAACCTCTGGCTGCATAGCTCTCATTCCTGAGCCGGGTTTGTGCTTTGCTTGTGCTCAAACTTGGTTTTACTCCTATTGTTTCCAACCTGAGCGAGGCACCCCTGTCCCACTCCCTGACCTCACTGCACCCACCCTCCCCACACAC